>CAUYON010212929.1:0-12087 GCA_963573935.1 Arctocebus calabarensis
TTCATATAGTGATTAAAAGGCCATGAAGGCTATGTTAAATAGTTCAATGAAAATATTTCAGATTGTATATAAAGTCAGCACATTGTGCCCCATGATTGCACCAATGTACACAATTATAATTTAATAAAAATTAAAAAAAAACATATTGGAAGAAATGTTTACTGAATGACCAAGTATATCAGGCATTATTTGAATATTGGTAATAGAATATCAAATATGACATGGTTGATATAGAGAGAAGGTAGGCCTTCATTTGATTATAAACTACTTTTACTAAATCAGTTATTATTTACTGTTTCTTCCTTAAAATATTGCTTACATCTTTTCACCCCTTCTTTTCTTAAAATATTCTCCACTTCCAGCTCTCATCACCCCATATATGATTTATTGGGGTTAGCCTTATCATTTCTAGTCTCTCTCAATCAATTGCCAGGTTAGTTTTCTATAGGATACAATCATATTACTCTGTCCAACAAGACTCCAATGTCTCTTGCTTCTAAATACATTTGGATTTCTCAAGATGTTTAAGCTCCCCAGTAAAGTGGTCCTAAAGTGATCCCAGAAACTCTTCCACCTTTGCTTCCCACAGCCACCAAGAGCTCTCTCTAACAGTTTTGCCACCTCAGTGGCTCTGGCACTGTGTGCTTTCTTCTTCCCTCACTCCTAGCATCACACTCATTCCCATAATCATTGATTCTGGTCATGCTCATTTCTGTTTTGCTCCAAATATCAATATTTTTTCCATCTTCTAAGGCACAGTTTACTTGTGATGTTACTTAACAATAAAATAAGACAGACAATATAAGCTTCATTTTCTAAACTCCAAAGCATATGGAGAAAAGCCAGTACTGAGTCAAATTCCAGCTGTATCTTGAAGGTCTGGATGAATTTAGACCCACTTCTCAACATTTTAACATAGGAGGTTTTTACTGAGGAAAATCAGGAGAAAGAACGACTAACCAGTTGGTATAGAATGTCTATGCAAAGTCTAACTTATTGCCTAGCAGATAGGACTTTCTCAGTAAATTATTTTTCTTTCACATTGTATATTTAACTGATAAATATTTTTAAAATATTCAGGATTTTTGAAATTGTTTGCCTCATTTATACTAGAACTGCATCTTTAACTTTTGTTAATGCTATGAAGATATCACTTCTTTTCACTGGAACTAGTATAGGCATTTGGTATTCTTAATTACAAATGAGATAAGTAATAATATCAGAGAGAACAAAACCTTGATTTAATCGATATATTTAGAATTTGTACTACCATACGTGATGAGCAAACTGCATGAAAAAAAGTTAAAGTTTCATTGTGAATAGCATCATTTTCAACCACAGATTAATAAATCACCACTATATAGATACTTTACTTCACAGAGCTTGAGCATAAAAGAACTACACTAAATAAGGAAATATTCTCGATTACAGAATGCATATTCTTTGTGAATACATTTTCAAATACAATCTCTTGAAAGAACTCAAAGTTGAGAATCAGATTTAAGCAGACAGTTTAGTTCTCACAGATTGTGCTGCTTAAGAAGGGATCGATATTTGAGAACTTGAATTGCGCCTGAATTTACAAGGTTATGCTTCGGGATTGGAGAAATTTGTCAGCAATAATAAATGAAAGCTAACGTTATATGAATTATTATGCCTAGAATTTGTCTGATTTGTCGAAAATTTTGACTAATTATATTCTGACACAATTTATGATCTCAAAAATAATTATTTAGTTTATTCCTAATTAGCCCTTAGTAGCTTAGACTTTGAAGCACATTTTAGCAGAATCTTTTCCTCAAATTTTTGACTCATATATCATCATGTTTAAAATTTAATATTTTATACTCAAAGTGTCCTTTTTCCATCTTTGCAGTGTCCCTTGCTTTAGAGATTATGAAGCTGAAATCAGTTTGCCAGAGGAGATGATACTTGTTTTGGAATGTTACAAAACATTTTCTTTTTCGTATTTTTCATAACATTTATTACTTCCTTATTTCTTAGACTATAAATAAAGGGATTTAATAAAGGAATTACTAAGGTATAAAAAATTGCAACAGGTATGTCTTTATCCCCTTCATCAATTGCACCTGGTTGAGCATACATGAAGAGAAGAGAACCATAGAATATTGAGACAGAGAGAAAGTGAGAAGCACAAGTAGATAAGGCTTTGCCTCTTCCTTCCTTGGATTTCGTTGTGAATATTGTGAAAAGGATGTAGAAATAAGAGACTAGGACTATAGCAATAGTGAAGACTTGAATTGACCCTGCCAAGACAAGTAACACCAATTCATTGATATAAGGGTCCACACAGGAGAGTCTGTATAAGGGAAGAACATCACAGAAAAAGTGATTGATTTGATGAGACCCACAGAAAGTTAACCTGAGTAGCAACCCTACTTCAATCATAGGATGCAGGTTTCCAGCTATGTAGGCTCCTGTGGTCATCTGAATGCAGAGATTCTTGGACATCCTGGTGTGGTACTGCAATGGGCTGCATATGGCCACATAGCGGTCATAGGCCATTGCTGCCAGAAGAAAGCAGTCTGCAGTTTCAGCAAGGCAGAGAAAATAAAATTGGACCATACATTCATAGAAAGAAATCCTTCTTTCCTCAGAAAATAAGTTCTGTAACATCTTGGGGGTAATGGCACAGGAGCAGCAGGAATCCATCAGAGCCAGGTTGCCCAGAAAGATGTACATTGGTGTGTGAAGACGATGTTCTGTGTAAATCAGCGCCACCAAACCAAGATTCCCCACCATGGTGACAACGTAGATGGCAGAGAACAGCACAGACAGCAGGGTCTTCAGCTCTGGGTGGTCTGAAAATCCTATGAGGATAAACTCTGTTGTCAAGGAGTAGTTGTCCTTGGACATCTTTACAGTATCTGTTGAGATAGAAACCATGATATAAAACATAAGAGCATATAGTTTTCCTTTCAATATCTTCTCTTTACAGGAGGTAAAGGAGATTCTTCTTTATGCTTTCCCTGCTGCCTCTGAAATACATGTAAACATACTACTAGGGAACATTTATTCTAAGTGTCTGTCTATGACCTGAAGCTGTGACTCTTAGGATTCACAGGGCATTTTTATAATTCTAGGGGGGATGTTTAAAGTGGAAAGGTTCATCTTTATGAAATTATGTATGCATAGCATAAAGATCTAGTTTACCCATATTTAATAATTATTTATTAATTATTTGGGAATAATGAGCTAAATAAATAATTTTAGTCTCAGTTTGGAATTAAAGATTATTAAAATAAATTCGACATTTTAATATCTATATATACACAGAGGTTTTGTATTTTTTTCTACTGTAGTGATTTTTTTTTAAAGCATATAACATATATGTTAAATTTATACCTTAGAAACTGCATAAAGTTCACTAAAGTCTGAGGTAAATTAAACATCCATAGCTTGTCACCTCTCTCATCCTTTTCCCTAGTGTCATACCTACCTACTTAAACACTGACTCTGTCCTTGCCATTGTTACCATTGAATTTTTTCTGAAATGTCTAAATTGTTCCTCCCTTTTAAAAGGCACAATTCACATGCAATGCTACTTAATAAAGTTTTAACTGAATTCCCCAGGCCACTAGGATCTCCATGTTCTGAACTGTGGAGCAATCTTATGTACCCAATACAATTCAGAATTTCTTGCATTTAATGTACGTTGCCTTTTTCATCTGTGTCTGCCTAATTTTGTTATTATTTGTAACCATTTTGTTATTATTTGTAATCATACTTCTGTGAAAGAACTTTAAAATGCTAGGAGGGAAAATTTAGTATTCATTTCAATCATATGTCTGCCACTAGGACCTGACCTCTGTGGTCTCTGCAAAGTAAGACTGTTAATTGTAAAAAAGAGATTACAAAGAAAATGATTTAAATCATCATATAAAAATATTCAGGCATCTTTCTTTTATGTGAAATGACTCTTTTATACTAGCTTTCTGTTTCTTTAGAAAAATTAGATAAAATTTTCTGAAGTATACCAGTAGATTAAAAGCTAATAAGTAAATTATAATATAAATATACTTTATATTTATACTATAAATTTCTTTATACTATAAATTTCTAACACTTTGAAAAAAACTTAAATATTAATAGGTTTTTGAATTCAAATTTTGTTTTGCTTTAATAGGCTATTTCCTCACACTACTTATTGATCCATTAGGACAAACTGACTAATAATTTTAATCATGTAAATTTGATGGTCAAAATGGGTTTACATTTTTACAAGTAAAACATCAAAACAAAAATGCAGGCTGAAGATTTTATTAGTCAACATTAAAAATATTAAAGATAAGCCATGTAATTAGTTAAGTTAGAAATAATTATTAATGTACACATAGCTGAATTATTTAACAAAATTTCTTTGTAACCCTACCTGTATGCTTCGAAATTCTATCTCATGATCAGAAAGAAAGTCAGATAAATAGCATGTTGTAACTAGTTCTCCACAGTATTCAATTTTAAGAAGAGCTAGAAAAATAAAAGAAGAATGAAATTTAAGAATGATGAAAATGCTAAATAATTCAGAGATGTAAATATTTATGGTTGCTAAAAGTAAAAGTAAAAAGTTAGCACACTTCTCTCACCTGGATTTTACTGGAGGAGAGCTTTGTCACAGCTCATTGTTTGCGTTATTGTGTAGGTTTTATAGAATTTAAGAATATGAACCTTGGCCTTTAAAACATTTGGGATTAAAAGAATGAAAATCTAGGGGACTACTAATAGGTTATCATCAATAATTATTATGTCCTTTATACTGAAAAGTTGAAGTTTTCCATCAAATCCTAAAGGGATTTCCCTGAACTGACATCAATGTATTTCTATGGAGAAAGGTTCAGTCCAAAAAAAACATATAAACCACTTGAAATTAATTAAAGATGCCCTGTGAGACAATGAGGTGAAAGCAAATGACTTCACTAAAGTTTATTTGATAATCATATTGCAGATTCATGTGTAACTAAGCTCATTTTTATTACTTTCTTCACCATTCTGTACATAAAATATAAAACGGGCAGTAAATAGTCTCTTGTTAGTGTGACCCATTACTGGAGCAATTGGAATTGATATGGTTCATGAAAAATAGTTAGCATTTAAAGAGGATACTATGACGGTGTGTAGAAGTTTCAAGTAGGCTCACCAGCTTCTCTCTGTGAGTTGAATCTGTCCCTACTTCCAACAATGCCCTTAGTGGAACTATGATATCATTATTTAGTTTTATACGTGAAGAAACAAACTTTTACCTGGTGGTTTTTCCTTCTTCATACTACTAGTAACTCTTCAACAAACTACATTTATGTGTTAGTACACCTATATACACCTGTAATTGGGCTCTCCTTTCCCTTCACTACCATTAGCATATTGGCTTAGAGGAAAATTTTTTTCTTTTCATGTGTTCAGCCTTATATTTTCAAAACATTGAATAGAGTCTGGAACTTTGTAGTGCTCAATAAATAGTTGTTGAATGAAGGGAGAAAATAATATTGTCTTGCCAAAAATTTATAAAGTTTGTCACTACTTTTCAAACCCAAACTGTTTTTCTTATTCTGGTGTTTTAGATGCCTCACAGTCTGTTTGTATTTTACCAACTTCTTTTCTCTCTCATCTCAGGGAGCTTGGCCATGTGCATCCTTTCATTTCTGCTTCTGTGCTTGCTTCAATTAACATGCTAGCAATGTTTCCCTCACCTGAAACAACTTCTCCCTCTTATTCCATCTGTATTCTAATTTTTTTTGAATTTTATTTTTTATATGTTTTTTATTTTTTTTGTTGTTGTTGTTGCAGTTTGGCCAGGGCTGGGTTTGAACTCACCATCCTCGGTATATGGGGCCAGCACCCTACTCACTGAGCCATTGGCACCACCTTCTAATTTTTTTTTTTTTAGCTCAACTATTATCTCCTTCCTTGAAACCTTTTCTAATATGTCAAATCAAATTGGCTTTTTGTCTTCCTGATCTATACAATACGGATATGTTTTTATAATATGCATGTTATTTAAGATTTGAGCACTTGTGTTTCATGGATATGTAAATATTGATTAAATGTCCTTAAGTCAGGAGCCATTTCATAGATATTTTGGGTGCTTTACAGAAAACTGCACTAGTTCCACAATACATATTTCCTGTATTGATTGCTAAAATTTCATTTCTGTTTTTCCTTTACCAAGTACTTAAGATACATAGGGAATTGAAAAAAATGGGTAAGATGGTAAGCAGGGTAGGAATAATATACAAAGTTTAGTTAAAACTCAACAATACACAAGCAAAAATACAATTTTTAAAAAGGAAAAATGTGAACAAGCATCTGACCAAAGAAGATATACATGTGTATCATTTATCTTCAAGCAATTACAATTTAAAACAATAATTGGACACAAAAGAATGGCTATAATAACAAATATTTTTGAATACCAAGTATTGGCAAGAATGTCGAGCAACTGGAAGACACCAATATATCCTTACCCTGCCAGCTGATAGGGCCTAGAAGTAGTGAAACTGCACAAGCAATCAGCACATGTATCATTCAGATCTTATTTTCTACTACCATTCTCCACTTAAAAAAGAAACAGGTTCCTTGGAGAAATGGCTGATTCTAGGAATGGTGTAGGAAATATCCAAGATGGGAACAATCAGTTAAAAAGTGCTAAAATGAACAAACATAACCCACCTCATGTACACAGTGATGAGTATTTGTCAAAAACACACAGGAAAAAAGAAAATAAATAGTTCCAGTGACCAAAGGTGGAATGATTTGAGATTCAAAATTAATAAGGTTAATATTTTATTATAATTCAAAGAATAAAATATACATCAATACATTCAAAATTATGTAGATACAAGATAGAATAAGTGTGTGAATAGACAAATCTCCTGCACAGAATTCCAAATAATTTATGCAGGTATGTTGCCCTCAAGGAGGTGGTGCCTAACTTCCTACATCTTAAGATGAGTGATGTATGGTGAATCCTTCCTGTGTACAAGATGGAAAAGAGTAACTGTACCAGCCAGGGAGTCAAGGTTAACATTAAGAGCTATGAGTTACTATATGATAGTATTTACCACTGATAACAATGTGATGACAATGGCAATTTACCTCTGTGGCCTTTCTCCTAAAACCCCATAATCCAACTCTAATCATAAGAAAAAATCAGTGAAATCCCATCTGAAGTTCATTTTACCAAGTAATCTGACCACTAGTGTTCAAAATGTGCCAGGTAATAAAAACAAGTCTAGGAAACTGTCACAGTCAAGAGGAACCTAAAGGACTAGATACAATGTAGTATCCTAGATGGGGCCCTGGAACCAAAAAGAGATATTAGGTAAAACCTATGGAAATATAAATAAAGTATGGACTTCAGATCATAATAATGTTTCAATATTGGTTCATTAACTGTAACAAGTGTAACACACTAAAATAAGATATCAATAATATAGGCCAATTGGTGGTGTTGTATACAGGAACTCTTTGTACTTTGTAACTTTCTATGAAACTAAAAATGTTCTAAGATTTTTAAGAAATTCATTATTTTTTTAAAGCTTTGAGGTAAATCTCTTATTTTAGAATACTTCCAGATTGCAGTTAGGGGAAAAAATATCCCCACTTTTCTACCACCAAATGGAGGAATTTATCCTAACAAAGATTGACAATTGATGTTAAAAACATTGATTAAAAATTATTAAGGAATAGGAAATTCACATAGTATCAATGTATCATCCTGCAGATTAAATTTTAAATAGCAAAGAAACAAGTTATCTTTACCATGGAAATATCTGACGTGTTGCCTTCATGAAGTCATCAAAGTTAGCATCACCAGTAGCAAGACAAAATGATGGTCTTGCCATAAGAAAGGAAGGTATAAGTTCACCTGTTATTATAGTGTAAGGAAACATCAGAAAAATACTTATTATGGGATATATTATATCTAACCCAAATACTTTAAAAGTTAAATGTAATGAAAGGGAAAAAAATGTATAAGGAATTTTTTATTTTTATTTTTGGGGGGATAAAAGGAACTGTAATGTGATAATAACTAAAGGTAAATAATGACTCTTAATGACATCCTTGATGAAAAAATAAATTGCTATGGAGAGCAATTTTGAGATAATTAGGACAAATTTTAATGTGAACTGCATATGTTAAATGTCTCGGGGGTAATAATGATAATGTGAACATATAGAAAATGTCTTTGTTTTGTTATGATATGCTTTGAAGTACTCATGAATAAAGTGTTATGATGTCAATACCTATGTATGTATTACATCTACATATGTATATGTGTGTTGCATTTATGCTTATACACATTTAGAGACACAAATGCAGTAGAATGTTACAAATTGATAGCTTAATTGATTTTTCAATAGTTAAAATGTAATTAGCATTAATCACACAATTCTTTTCATCTTGTATAAATTTTAAATTTTTCAAAACAAATTTGAAGGAAAAATCTTATTCATCCACAGCTCTTTTGAATCCTTACCATAATCCTCTTCCACATCAAAGCTTTTCCTCTTAGCCTCTCAAAAATTTTCCTTCCTTGCTATGTTTACTTGATGTTATATACAGTATCACTTAGTGGCTAAGACTATAGATTCTGGAAACAGATAGCCTGAGTTTGATTCCTGAGTTCCATTTTCATATGCGTATGTCCATGGGCAAAGTATGACTCTAAATTTTTTTTTAAAGAGATTATTGGAAATTAAAATATAGTAATGAAAGTAAAAGAGTTAATAGATACGCTTTCATATTGAAATGGATACCACCAAGTGGAAAAGTTATTTGTAAATTAAAAGAATGCCTGAAGCTTAGTATAAAATTGTATCTACAGGGAGAAATGTAAAAGACAAGGCAGAGGGGTGCAGGAATCAATATTTATTCAGTTTCAAAAACGAATCTTTCTCAAATGTGCTTAAGTAACTATAAGATCAACTAGATAATACAAACAGGAGTGGTTTATTCCCGTGACTCTGGGCCTCTTTTCAGCTCTGTCCTCTTTGGGTATCAACTTTATTCCCAGGCTAGTTCTCCTCTTGATGGCAAATGATGGAGGCCATGCTGTATTCCACATCCACACCCCATGACATTCAAAGAGAAAGACTGCCACTGTTGTGGAACTCATAGGTAAAGGAACATATTTCTCAGAAACTTTCAGAAAAATCACTGCTTCTGTTTCTTTGGCCCAAATATATCACATATCTTCTCTTGACGGACCTCTGGAATTTACTATTGCTAAGAGTTGGAAGTGGATGTTCTAGAAATACATGACAAAAACTCATGGTGCTTAGAAAAGGGGAAAAAATTAATGAATAGAAATCCGACAACTAAAAATGTGTGCTAAAATAGAGAGTGAATTCAAGAGATACGATATCCATCTAAATCAGAGCTTCTTAAAACTTTTTAGTCTCAGAATTCCTTTATACTCTGGAAAAGTATTTAGGATCCTAAGGAGCTTGCTTGTTTGTGTGGATTATAGTTATCAGTCCCTCTAATACTACAGATTAAAACTGAGAAATTTAAAAATATTTATTAATCATTCAAAATAAAAATAATAAACTCATTACATAATAATTTGCATAACCATATTAAAATATGTTGAAGAAAGTATTTTCTGAGTTCCCAAATATGTCAGGCACTATTTGAATACTGGTCACATAAAATCAGATATGGCATGGTTGATACAGAAAGAACGTGGGACTTTATTATCTAGCAGTTATAATTTGGTGATTTCTTTTTAAATATTGCTCATATCTATTCATTCCTCTGTTTTCTCAGGATATTTTCCAGTTCCAGCTCACATAACCTCATATAGGATTTATTGGGTTGGTCTCATTACTTTCATTCTCTTTCCAATCAATTTCCAGGTTAGTTTCCTAAATGATACAATCATATCACTCTGTTGCCAAAAAGACTCCAATGTCTCACACCTCTAAAAAAATTCAGATATTTCAGGGTGGCATTTAAGGTCCCAGTAACCTGATCTATTTCCTTCCTTGCTTCCCACACTCACCAAGAGCTTTCCCCTACAATTTTGCCGCTTTGTGGACTCTCTCTGCCACCACAACCCCCTATGCTAACTCCCACTTTCACACTCATTTCCATAATTACTGACCCTGGTCATACTCATTTCCTCCCCCCTACAAATATAAAAGTTGTTTTTATCTTACTAGGCACAGTATACTTTTGAAATTACTTTTTTATTGGTTTGTTTGTTTTGTTTTGTTCTGTTTTGAGACAGAGTCTTGCCCAGGCTAGAGTGCCCTGGTATTAACCTAGCTCACAGCAACCTCAAACTCCTGAGTTCAAGTTATTCTTCTGCCTTAGCCTCCCAAGTAGAAAAGGCAACAGACATGCACTACCATCCTTGGCTAATTTTTCTATTACTTTTATTAGAGATGGAGTTTTATTCTTACACAGGCTGGTCTCAAACTCTTGACCTCAAGGCTTCCTCCTGGACCTCAAGTGCTAGCATTACAGGCAGGAGCCGCTGTGCCCGGCCTACTTCAGTTTACTTTGCTGCTTTACAATGCAATCTACCATGATGCTACATGGATTTCTATTTTCTGAACCTCCAAATATGTGGAGAAGAGGCAACATGGAATCAAAGATCTAGCTCCTTCCAGGTGACCTGGCTGATCTTGGGCAAGCTACTCTATATTTAAAATGTGAGATTTCTACTAAGGAAATGCATAAAAAATAGAGCCTGACTGATTGGTAGGTAATATTTATGAAAAGTCTAATATAGAAACTAACAGATAATAGTTTTTAAATTATTTTTTCTTTCATGTTTGCACTTTAAAGTGATAAATAAATATTTTGGGGTAGTATGAATTTTCACTATTTTCTGCCACATTTGTGCTTGAATTCAGCATTTCTATTTTTCCGTGAATGTTATAACACATAAATAATATTCATAGGAATGATTATATGTTAATGGTACTCCCAGTATAAAAAAGTCAAAGAATAATATCAAGGTGAAAAACATTTACACCACATTTCAACAACACATAGATAAACCACCATTATAGACACCCTCTATTTCAGAGTACTGGAGAGTCCAATTTCCTATCACTGAAAATTAGAATGTTCTTGATTGAAACATACAAATTTGAATCCATATTCAAGCAATTTAACCTCTTGAATTATTTCAAAGAAAATCGAGAATCACATTCAAACATACAATATACATTCCACAGATGATGTTATGTAATAAGGAATTAACTTTTTAGAACTTGGAATGTGACGGAATATTTTAAGATTACACTTTGATATTCTGGAAGTTTGTCACCAGTTTTTGAAAGGAAGTTTCCTTTGTATACACTGACTTCTATTTCTAGTATTTTATTGAAAATTGTAACTATTTACATTGACACAATTGATTCAGAATGCAATTAAGTCATTAACTGTGAATCAATTTGTGACCTCAAATACAACTACTTAACATACTCCTAGTAGCTTAAATTTTAAAGTGCATTTTAACACACTGATTTCCAAACTAATATATTTAATATTTGACTCAACTCACACGCCATCAGTATTCCTTGGTTTCCAAAAATTTTTTATCAAATATAAGTAATTTTCCAAAGGAAATGATACTTCATTCAGAATGTTATAAAACTTTTTTTCTTCATAATTCTTCTCATAACATTTATTACTTCCTTGTTTCTTAGACTTTAAATAAAAGGATTTAATAAAGGAATTACTAAAGTATAAAAAATAGCGACAGGTATGTCTTTACCCTCCTCTTTAACTGAACTTGGTCTCACATACATGAAGAGAAGAGAACCATAGAAAATAGAGACAGAGAGAAAGTGGGAAGCACAAGTAGACAAGGCTTTGCTTCTTCCCTCTTTGGATATTATTGTCAATATTGTGAGAAGGATACAGAGATAAGAGATTAAGACTATGGTAATGGTAGAAATTTGAATTAATCCTGCAAAGATAAGTATCATCAATTCATTGATATAGGGGTCCACACAGGAGAGTCTGTATAAGGGAAGAACATCACAGAAAAAGTGATTGATTTGATGAGACCCACAGAAAGTTAACCTGAACAGAAAGCCTACATGAATCATGGAA
>CAUYON010212932.1:0-40241 GCA_963573935.1 Arctocebus calabarensis
GTCTTTATATAGTGATCAAGAAAATGCCATGAAGGCTATCTGTAACAGTACGATCAAAACATTTCTGAATGTATATGAATCATGCCCTATGATTGCACCAATGTACAGAATTATGATTCAATAAAATTATAAAAAAAAATAGCAATTTTATTAAAATGTATTGAATGTATCACTGCCATAAAACATTGCCACCACCATAAAAGTGCTCCAGAATAATTAACACTGATTTACAATTAACACCGAAGGACACAGATTTTATTTAAGAAGGAGTTTGTAGGGAAACCAAAAGATAATAATAGTGGAGAGAAAAACAAGAACATTAAAGCAAATTGAAACCATTGGCATCCACATTTGGAACAAATATTAAATACAGCCTGCGCACTAACCAGTAAAACATGAACATTCATACTAAAGGACTATTACTTTTGTTCCTATTATCTAGTACATTATGCACAGAGTTAAAAATTAAAGAAAAATGGAAAGAAAAAATTACAAGGCATGTTAAAAGCAAACACACACATACACACAGACTAAAAAGACAAAACAAGTATCACAATAGAATGAGATAAGCAAAGGTTTTGACAATGTCATGCTAAGAATTTAAACTATGATTAGTATGCTAAGAGCTCTAGCAAAAAAAGTGGATCATGCAAGTATAGGTAGACTATGCAAGCAAAGTGATAGGAAAGTCTAGGGGATTCAGTTTTGGGGATTTCAACTGAAATGAAAGAATAGAAACATAATGTAACAGAATATATAAGAACTATGAGATAATTGTTTAAAATTTAACATATACAGAATCAGCATACTCAGTGGATAAAAAAAAGAAATGCACAAGAAATACTTGAAGTAAAAATGGATGAAGAATATTCTAAAATTATTGACAAACAGCAAACCACGGAATTAGCCAGGAAGTTCAGACAACAGGAAGTAGACTGAATACCAAAGTTATTTACCCACATATCATAATCAAACCACGTAAAAAGAGGAGAAGAAAAATATGGAAAGAAGGTGGATGGATGGGGGGGTGGGCATATTATCTAAAAAGAATAAATCATTATCATCATCAACAGGGCAATGAAACTCAACTTTCAAGCAGTTATAGCAAAGTTGAAAAACATTAGGTTAACACATAAAAGCCAGTGGGTGTCCTATTTGCCAGAAATAAATAATTTGAATATAAAATTGAAAACATTAAACCACTTTTGTTTGCATCAATAAGGAAGAAATACTTAGGTACAAATCTAATGAAATGTATACAAGATCTACATGAGGAAAACAAAAATACCTCTCATGAAAAAATTAAAGGTCTAAATAAATGAATAGATATTCATATCATATGTATGAGGATTTAATATTGTTACAGGAGTCAGCTTTTCAAAACTGATCTGTAAATTAGTTAAATTGTAATTCAAATATCAGGAAGATATTTTGTGTTATTTCCACAAAAATAGTTTATGTGGAAAGGCAAAAGACCACCGATAGCTAACAAAAGACTGAAAAAGAAAACAAAATTCTGGGAACTGAAGTTACTTTTCTTCATGAATTATTAATGAAGTAATTAAGTAATTAAGACAAGGTGCTATTGGTGACAGAATACACACAGAGATCAATAGGACACCACAGAGAGCCTAGAAATGGAGCCACAAAATGCATCCAACTGATCTTTGGTAAAATAGCAAAGATAATTCAATAAGGAAACAATAGTCTTTTCCACAAATTGTTCTAGAAAAACTGAATTTCCCACATGATAAAAAAGTACTATACATACTGATCACATCTTTCATAAAAATTAGCTCAAAACAAATCATAGAACAAAAGTAAAATGGAAAACTATAAATACTCTAGAACAGTTTATCATAGGAAAAAGGCAGGTGACCTTAGACTGGCAAGGAACTTTTAGATTCCACACCAAAAGCAAGATGTATGAAAGTATAAAATTGATAGGTTGGAGTTCTACATAAGATTTTTTATTGATATACAATATGTACATTTATTTATGGGATACATACCATATTTTGCTACATATAGAGAACGTGTGATGTTACATTCGGTGTATTTGGGGCATTTGTACTTACGTGTAGTATATTGCTATATTACTTCTATGTCTATGTGTTGGAGGCATTTTAAGGCCTTCCTTCTACTTATTTTGAAAGATACAATATGTTGTTGTTAACTACTGAACTGCTCTGCTACTGAACTATTGAACCCTGGAACTTACTTCTTCTTTTTTCTTTTTCTTTCTTTTCCTTTTTTCAAGACAGAATTTCACTCTGTTGCTCAGGCTAGAGTGTTGTGGTGTCAGCCTAGATCACAGCAACCTCAAACTCCTACATCCAACAATCCTCCTGCCTCAGTCTCTAAAGTAGCTGAGACTACAAGCTCTGCCAAGACACCTGTCTAAATTTTCTATTTTTGGTAAAGACATCGTCTAGCTCTTGCTCAGGCTGATCTCCAGCTCCTGAGCTCTAGCAGGCAACTACCTCACCTTCACAGAGTGCTAGGATTAAAGGTGGGAGCCTCTGTGCTCAGCTAGAAATTACTCCTGTATGTTTATACCTAGATTCCAAAGAAAATGTTTGCAAAGCATTTGTATCATAAAGGATTTGTATTTAATATATAGGCCTCTTCAGAGTATAAGGAAAAACATAACAAATTTCTAAAAAACACAAAGTATCTGAAGAATCACCTTACTACATAGATATATAGATAGCAGATAAGCATATGAAAAGAAGTTCAACATCATACATTGTTAAAGAAATGCAAACTAAAATGTTATTGAAATCTCACTACTTAACTAATAGAATAGTCTCAATCTAAAATACTGAGAATATGCAGATGAGAACAATAGCAATTCTCATTCATTTTTAATGGGAATGCAAAATCACACACTACTCCTGGAAAATTAGGCAGTTTTTGACGAAGCTACATTTAGTGCACACGATCCAGCACCTGCACTCCCAGGTCTCTACCTGAGAATGGAAGACTTAGGTCCAAACAAAATTCAGTTAAGCGACAGTGTATAGCAGTTTTGTTAGTGAAACCAATTAACCATATTAATGTAAGAAGTTAAAAAAGTGGGGGGACTGAGGGAGAGGGTTTCTATCGGTGCTTTTGTAGTATCTGCTTAATTTTCCTGACAACATAAAATTGTTTGTGAAATGAGAGGTCTAGATTATCCCTTCCTTGCAGATACGACTGTAGAAATTTTAGGTCATTTCAAAAACAACTTTCAAAATATGTTAATATGTTAAAAACTATCTAGCCTTAAGCATGGTATTACATAATAGGAAATAATGAACGAATAGATAGAAACTTGACCTTAGGAAAATAGCTATAAGCTTTGAGTTCACACAATAGACTCAAGACAACTATATTTGTTTATGTAAAAAAATTCATGAATTCAGCAGGAGCACAACTTCTTTCAAGAAAAAGAAAAGAGGAGCTCTTCCTAGTCAGACCTTTAAGAGGCTGACTTTTTTTCCAGTTTCTTTCATTCTATAGTATCCCTAGATGATAGATGGGTGCGTGATTTCTGGTGGATTAGGGAGAAGCACAGCTGGTAGCTACCATCAGATCTCAAATTGGCATCTGTTATGATATTGCCTGAAAGAATTCTTCACTAATTTATTGGATAAAAAGTCTTTTACCCACTACCCCCTCCTTACAGAAGTGCAAGACATTTCTAAAAAACATCTGGATCCTCTGCTAAAGAAGAGGTATTTCTTATCTTGTAACACATTATTTTAATTAGATTTTACTATAATCTGCTATTATTATGCAATTAAACACTGAGAGTAACACATTATCCTCAAAGATATGTTAATTCAAAAATTTCTTTTTTAATTTTTCAGAGTCCTTCTTAATTATTCCAACTGTCTCAGGCTTTCCAAGAGCAAATTATGTTTTGTTTGGTTTTTTTTAGCTCAGCAAATGTATTTTTTGTTGTTGTTTGTTTTGGTTTTTTGTCTCTTACTCATTTTGTCTCAAGACTTGGCATTCCGTATACTTTTAAGCCCCTGAAAATTGTTTTAAGTTAAGTTTGGTACTAAAGTATAAAATCAACTATTTATAATCACACACTATTTAGGTTCAGGTTCTAAAAATATTTCTTTTTCATGTACTATATTTCACAGTAATCATATTGTTTATTCATTCTTAAATATATTACATTGACCACACAGTGGATAATTGAGTTAACATCGATCTAACAGTCTTTACTTAGCCATTTTCTAGGTTTTTTGAGTTTACTTCTTAATACTTACTGGTTATACATGGCACAGCATCCATTTTAATTAGGATGTAAGATATTCAGGGACAAAATTATAGGACACTATACTGAATATGAAAACCATTTTAGAATAAAAACAATACCTTGATTATAAATATGTGTTAAATCTGTGAGGTTATCAAGAATGAAAAGGTGCTTATGTTCGGAGATGTTAAAATCAGTACAAAAATAAATTTACACAACAGTAGGCTTGTGAGAAAACCATAAATTCTCATTTCCAGCTGTGTCTTTTAAAAAAGATTCTCATACGCTACTTTCAAAATCATCTTTGCAAAATTCAGCAGAAGATAGCTTATAAAATTTATGGGATGAGTGTAGTCAAGTGTTAAACTTTAATGCAAATTGTTAATCCTACAAACAAACATATATTTTTACCTCAAAATATCACATAAGCTTTGTAGAGCAGCAAATAAACCAGCAGATTCAGACAGCAACTATGGAGAGGAAGAGGATGAGTTAGAGAATCATGAACCAGATGAGGTAGCATGTCAAGGAGTTTGGACTTAATTTCAATGTTATGCAAATAATTTGGAGAGATTTAGGACAATGTCTTCTGTAATTTATATTTTAATCACAATTACTCTTTCTAATATTTTGAGAAAAATTTATACACAGAAAAGGGTAGACTCTGGGAAACCAGAAATGAGACCACATTAGTGTCAGAAAATTAATTCAAAATATATATTTTTGAATGCTGGATTCTTAGCAGGTTCAGATAGTGTCAATGAATTATTCAACCAGTGTCTCAGAATTCCTGGTCAACTGCATCAATATCGCTCCCTCAGCTCACATGTATTACCTCATTAGGGTTTCTTTATGATTAAAAAAAAATAGGTCAAGTTCAAGGTTGGTCAGATCAATGTGTGAATACCAGCCCAAAATGGAATGATGCCAATGAAAGATAATGACTATAAGAAATAGCATACAGATTTTCAAACAGCATCGGTGGTCATCAAGTTTGTGTAGAGGAGAAGTTAATTAGAGGTAGTCTGTTTGTAGAATCATATGCAGGTGTAAATAGCCTGAGTGCTCAGTCTGGATCTTGAAGTAAAGAAAATTGAGAATTTCACTGACAAAAAAAGTCTTGAGAAAAGCCTGTGAATCTATGAGAATCAGCACAAATGTATGAATTCCTGTGTCTCATATGTGTAAAGCAAAGATCTGCAGAAAATCATCTCTCTTTAGAGAGAGAGATGTATATGTGTCAATTAGGTGTAATAAAATGAGACATGGTGAATACTATACTATATACTTGAAATTTGCTAAGAGTAAACCGTAAATATGCACAATTTTAATTTGTCAGTTATACCTCAATAAAGCTGGGGGTGGGAACATAGTAGCTTCATGGGTGTCATTATTTATTTTGTCTCAAGACTTGGCATTCCATAAATTTTTAAGTCTCTGAAAATTGTTTTTAATTAATTTGGTACTAAAGTATAAAATCAACTGTATGTAATCACACACTATTTAGGTTCAGGTTCTAAAATCGTTCATATATATATGTGTGTGTGTGTGTGTGTGTGTGTGTGGGTGTATCCACAATAGTGTATAGTGGAAAATAGCTGGAGAATAGAGAGGTTAAATATAGTTTCCTCCTATGGATCAGCAACTGTTTTGAAACTAAACAAAGTAAAAAAACTGTCATTGCAGTTTGCACCACCTTACTTTTGCAAATACATGACCTCTGTTTTAAGGGATAGAGAGAGTGTAACTATTTTGTTGTAGCAATTTGAGTTTGGAGGCTATATTTTTATATGTCTCAGAGCACTTCATTACAAAAGCTACACTGTACAATTTTGTATTTCGTTTTTCTCAGCACCTGGCACATAAATGTATGATCAGGTTAACTGCAGGACCTGCTTTGGTTTTCCAGGGTAATCAGAAGGATACACAATGAATATGGTCAATGTGGATGATGGCCCAAGATGGGAGGTGCACCACGATTCCGTAGACTAGAGTGTGATAGGAAGCAAAGTAAGATAGTAATAAGGATTTCTGCTATGGTCAATTGAAAGCAAGTTGTTTGTAGTATTGCGGGTTCCTATGATAGAAATTAAATGATTATCCAGTGTTTTGTTTTTGTTATGTTTTGTCTTAAAATTGATTTTTAATTTTTTTAAATCACAAGTCCCATAGGACATTAGTTTATTCTCTATTTTAGTCATGGTTCACCATTATCAGTTGCCCCCTGTACCACCACAAAGAGCCTGAACTTCAAACTATTTTGCTTACAGAGCTGACCCGGCCTTTCAGGAGAGTAACTATACCCATTCTGCATCTTGTGGTTACTTGCTGTAACTACTGATGGTTGCAAGTATAGTATCATTCAACTCAGCTACAGAAAACAGAAGCTGATCTAGGAACTTCTAGCAAAACGCAATTTAATGCAAGCAGTTAGATACTTTAAAAGCCACAAGGGACTGTGTCTGGACTGCAGGCCGCAAGTCCCCAACTGTGTTGCTATAATGGAAAGGTCATTAAGATCACAGCCACTGCTGCTACTTCTGCACCTCTCACTGTTAACTTTGCCTATGACACCTATAAAGCTAAGTAAGTAGATAATAGAATCCAGATCTATCTATTTCACATTCTTACACGCAGAGATCTCTACCTTTACTCTGCTCCCACCCCCAGCTTTATTGAGGTATAACTGACAAATTAAAATTGTGCATATTTATGGTCTACTCTTAGTAAATTTCAAGTATATAATACAGTATTCACCACACTGTACTTAGATACTTTCAAGTCTCATTTTAGTACATCTACTTGACACAATTTACATCTCTAAGGAACTTAACTGCAAAAAATTCATGCAAATATTTTTGTTTAGTAACCTTCCATTATAGAAAAGTAGAGTACCTTTTCCATGACTCTAATTAATATTTACTTTCTTGTAATCTTCATCATATTATTAGCATAGGACATTGTTGACAAGAAAATTGGGAGGAAAGTGCTAAAAAATAATAAAGCTAATTGTTATGAAGACTTGTGATGTGCTGTATGCTGTTTTCAGCATATTACATGTATGTAATTGTTTGGGATACTTAAATTATCTCGTTTTATAGATGAGCAAACTGTGACATGAAATTTTACATAAAACAACTATCACAGAAGCAAATGGCAGAACTGGGTATCAAATGCACTTAGTACGTGTTTCCAGAGCATACGCCCTGAACCACTGTGATATGCCATCACTCATATTTTCTGAGCACAGGGCTTCATCATACTGGATTCTTATTATTCCCTTGGCTATTTCTCTACAGCATTAACAATAATATAAAACTGTCTAAAGATCTTAAGTGCCTTCTTATTTTTTCACTTTCTTTTAATGACATCTGGACCAAGACAGTATTCTGTATATTCAGCAAATTAACTAATTTTGCAGTTTCAAAAAAGATGACTGACCACAGACATGGCTTGCCATATTGTTCTATAGGGAAAGAAACGGAAGAAAGGTGCCAATAGAGGAGAGGGGTGGTGAGAAGAGCTGAAGTTCAAGGGGAAGGGGAGAGGTCCCATAGCCTGCGAGAAAACTTAATGAAAATAAATTGCAAAGTGGAAGGAGAAGAAAAAAAGATATTGACAGAGGGTGGCGCCTGTGGCTCAGCGAGTAGGGTGCTGTCCCCATATACTGAAGGTGGTGGGTTCAAACCCAGCCTCGGCCGAATTGCAAAAAAAAAAAAAAAGATATTAACAGAGATGAACCCCTGAGAAGCTCAGAGCCCAGTGAAGGCTTAAGGGCGGTTTCTTTTCTGCTTCCCAGATACCTCCAGGAGTCAGCAGGCTGATGAGCTATTTGGAAGCTTTTCCATCCTCAAGATCCCAGGTGCTGTTGCAGACATGGGACTGGGATCCTCTTGAAAGTACAACTTTGGGTTTCTAGCGCCGTTGGGAGTCAGCCCCTGTCGCCACCGCTGAGCTGTGAGGGCAGATGCCATGCTCCTCCTGCACCTAACCCATCCCTTTCCTCAGCTCAGGGAGCGCCAGCCTTTCAATTTTCACATCATTTATTCCCAAAGAGTTTCCGACTCCTGCTCAGACTGCCGTGGGCCCAGAGAACTTGTGTCCTCCCAGAACTTGGACACTCTGTGTTTGCTTCCTTGTAGGGACGGGGGACTAGAGGGTTGTCTCTTTTTCCTTCAGACTGTTTTCCTCTCCCACGCCTTTCTCATCCACTGCAGCCAAGAAGAACCATTGACCCAAGACTTTCGAGAGTAACCCCTGCGTTTTGCCAGCGCACTGTCAGTCTGAGGTTTCACGGAGAGACAAGCTCACCCTTTTCTCCTTGAGTTTCTGCAACGGACTTAGGGGTGCTCCTTCTGGGAGTTTCCTGCTGCTGACGCTTCCTGAGCCCCACCGGTGAGACAGGCACTGTGCCAGATGCCATGCCTTCGGGACTTGATTGGATTGCTTGGGGCTCAGAGGGGAGATTTGAGAGCTGAACGGCAGGGTGAGAGGCAGAGGGGCCCATGTGGTCAGAATAGGCAGAAGAGTGAGTGTGGATCTGAAGTGCAGCAAATTTTTGGAGCACCATCCTCCTCCAGGGAAACTGAGACTCTGGGGTGAGTCTGGGTTGAGTCCACACAGATTTCTTCCTGGAAGAAATCTCTTGGGGCAGAGGAAGCACAAGTGGGGAAAAGTAACTCCTGAAAGCCAGTTGCTGAAAGCTGATGGCCCCTTTCTCAAAAGCAGACTGTGGTTTGGTGGGATTGCTTCTGCCTCTTTCTTGGTGGCCTTGCACAGACTCCTGGGAGCTGACCTTTGATCCTTTGCCGACAGTTCCAGGACGCCCTTCTTTGGAAGCTAGCCCTGTCCCTCACTCCTCCACCCACTTTGAACTAGTGGAGAACAAGAAATCCCCTGGGAAGTAGAGGGCCCCTCCCACTGCCTGGGGCATTCAAGTGGTTCTCTAGAGGGGTGGGAGCCTATTACGGGCAGAAAAGGACATCACTACTCTTTCCTGCAAGCAACAACTTCTGACATGAGAACAACTGCGCACCCCGTACAGCATTGGTAGCAAAAATTGAACAGGGGTTTGCCAATCCTTTCTCACAAAGCACCACAATGGCAGACATTAAAGAGGGGGTCCCTATCACAGTGCAGTTCATACAGCTGCAGGGAGAGGAAAATAGCAGAATAGAAGCAGTCTGAAGTGACAGCTTGTTTCTTCCTCTTGTAGGAGAGGATGAAAATTGCAGGCAGCAAGAGGTGTAATGGATCTTCCTCCTTCACAGCAAATACCTGGGCTGATAGGAGAGCTGTTCAGAGACCCTGCACCATAAAGCAGGTGCAGCAGAGATCTGCGGGATGCTAATCCCTGGTTTCTGCAGCTGAGTCATCCTGATCACTCTGGGGCATGACACCAGATCTGTTCGAGACTCTGCCTTCCAGCAGTACCCTTTGTAGCAGCCCCATCTGTTCTATCTTCTCCCTCCACTGCCTGGGAGGGAGAAGATAGAACAGATGCTCACTTGTGCTATGCTCTGAGACAGAGGCCCAAGCACACCTTTACTCCTGAGAAGGATAGGAGCAGGGGAATGGTCTTTGTGCCACAGGCACTACCTGGGAAACCTTGAGTGATTGTCCCAATAGGACCTGAGCAGGAGATGGAGAGAAACTGGTAACAGAAGCTCTGGCCCACCTCCATGGTCTCTGGGAAGCTGAGACAAAGCCCTTCATGCATGACTAGGCGTCAGCATCCTCCACACTAGTGGATTCGCCCTCCACTGGTGTGCTTCTATCCTTATAATTCCCGGATCCGGCTCTGAAAGTGTCAATATGCCCAAGTCTGAGACTCTACCTTTGTAGTTCCAGCGCCTCCATTGAGGATAGAATTTTATATCCTACAAAACTAAGTTACATATTTGATGGAGAAGTTAAGTATTTTACAGACAAGCAAACCGTGAGGGAATTTGTCTTGACTAGACCTGCCCTGCAGCTAATACTCAGAGCTGTATCATACATAAATCGGCACACTAGATATCCACCAGTGTGAAATCAGCCCCAAAATCTAAAAACAATAGCACAAGAGGGCAAACAAAGCAACAAGGTACTAACAATTATGATAAACCGAAGAGCATCCTGCATATGAATTCTATCTCTTAATGTTAGCAGTTTAATGCACCACTCAATATACACAGGCAGGCTGAATGGACCAAGAAACATCACCCACCATCTGCTGTCTCCAGGAAATACGTCTAAACCACAAGGATGCACACAAACTCAATGCGAAAGGATGGAAAATGATATTCCACGCAAAAAGAGATCAGGCATAGCCACTCTCTCATCAGATAAAATTGACTTTAAATTAACAATTGTAAATATAGGCAAAGAGGTCATTACATGTTTGGAAATGGATAAATTCAAGAAGAATACATAACAGTCCTAAATATACATGCAACTGATATATCAGCTCTTAGATAAATAAATAAATTTTACTGAAGCTAAGCAAACAAATAAATAACAGCATCATAATTACCAGGGAGTTCAATAACCCTCTGTTATTGCTGAAAGAAGTCATCAAAGCAGAAAATATAAAGAAAGACTGCATAGCAAACCATCCTAACACATCTTTACAGAACATTGTACTCCAAAGGTACTGAATATACATTCTTCGTAGTAACACATAGAACACTCTCCAAGACTGGTCATATCTTAGGCTACAAAACAGAGCTCAACACAGTCAAAGAAATCAAAGTCATACCATGTGTCTCTTCAGATCACAGTGGAATAAAAATAGAAATAAATCACCAGAGAAACATTCAAACCCACACAAAGTCTCAGAAATGAAACAATCTACTGCCAAATAATTGTTGGATCAAAAGTGAAATTAAGATGTAAATGAAAAGATTCTTTGAACTAAATGACATAGGGAGGGGACACAGCGATAAAAATCCATGGGACTCAGAAAAGCATTCCTCAGGGAAAAGTTTGCAGCCATAAATAGCTGCATAAAAAAGACAGAAAGATCACAAATTAACAACTTAGTATCACTAGTGTACTAATCTGAAGGAACTAGAAAGGAAAGTGCAAATCTAACCCAAAGCCAGCAGAAGAAAAGAAATGACAAAGGTCAGAGCAGAACTAAGGGAAATAGGAACAAAAAAATACAGAAGATCAATGAAACGAAAAGCTGATCTTTGAAAAAATAAAATTGACAGATCTCTTTCCAGAAAGGAGGGAAGAAAGCATAATCAGAAACGAAAACAGAGACATTACAATTGATGCCACACATATACAAAATATTATCCATGAATACTAGGAAAATCTCTATGCATATAAACTGGAAAATGTACAGTAAATGGACAAATTCCTGGAAATACACAGCCTCCCAGAACTCAAAGGAAACAGAACTCCTAAACATGCCAAGCAAACAACTAAATCAAAGCAGTAACAAAAGAAACCTTCCAACAATAATAGCACCAGAAGCCCCCAACCTACCCCAAATTCTACCAGATCTACAAAGAAGAGATGATATCCATATTATGGAAATTATTACTTAATATATAGAAGGAGGGAATCCTCTTCAATTCACACTGTGAAGCCAGAATCACCATGATACCAAAGCCACAAAAGGACACAGCTCAAAAAGAACTACAAACAATATAATTTATGAATATAGATTCAAAAATCTTCAGAAAAGTGCTAGCAAACCAAATTCAACAGCACATCAAAAATAATAATAACAATAATAATAGTACATTCTGACTAAGAAGGCTTCATCCCAGTGATGCAAGAATGGTTCAACTTATGTAAACCAATAAATGTGATTCATTGAATAAACAAAGTAAAAACAAAGACCATTTGATCATTTCAACAGATACAGAAAAAACATTTGACAAAATTTAGCACCCTTTCAATAAATAGCCATCAAAAAATTAGGCATAGAAGGAACATATCTTAAAATTACAAAAGCAGCCCTTTGTGACAAACCCACATCCAACATCATGCTAAATGGGGAAAGGTTGAACACATACTCCTGAGAACTGGAGAAAGACAAAGGTACCCACTTTTATTCAACACAATGCCAAAAGTCCTAGCCAAAGCAATCAGGCAAACAAACAAACAAACAGACAAACAAACAAACAAAATTAAAGTGTGTCCAGATGGGGAAAGAGAAAATAGAAAATCAAATTACTGTTTGTCAGTGAGATTATGATCTTAAAGCTAGAAAATCCTAAAGGCTCCATCGATAATAGACTCCTGGCATTGCTAAATAAACTAAACAAAATGTCATATTTCAAAATGAATGTACCTAAATGATTTCTTCATACCAATAGCATTTCTATATAATAATACCTGTCAAACTGGGAGTTAAATCAAAGACTCAACACCATTCATAGTAGCTACAAAAAAGTACCTAGGAATATACTTAACCAAGAGGGTGGAAATATCTCAACAAGGAAAACAATGAAACGCAAAGAAAAGAACTCACAGAAGACGCAAACAAATGTAAAACATGTCTTGCTCATGAATGGGTAGAATCAGCATTGTTAAAATGTCTGTACCACCCAATTTGTTATATAAATTCAAAGCAATCCCCATCAAAATACCAACATCATATTTCACAGTTCTATAAAAAGTAATCCTGTGCTTTGTCTGGAACCAGGATGGAATCTAAGTAGCCAAATCAATCCTATGCAAACTGAACAAATCCGGAGGAATCACATTACCAGACTTCAAACTGTACTACTAGACTATGGTAACCCAAAAAGTATAGTATTGGTATAAATATAGACACTGAGACTAATGCAACAGAATAGACAACCGAGATATAAGAGTGTCTACCTACAGAAGAGTGGTCTTTGACAATGCAGTTAACAAGACACACTAGGAAATGAAGCCCTATTTAATAATTTGTGCTGGGAAAAAATAGATAACCACATGGAGAAGAATGAAACAGAACCTCTCTCTCCACTCACACAAATTAATTCAAGATGAATAAAAGACTTAAACATAAGGCATGAAACCATAAGAACTCTAGAGGAAAATATGGAACAACCTATTTTAGATATCAGAACTTATTGCAAGACCCGAGGCACAGAACTTATTGCAGGACCCTAGTGGAAATCACTGCTATAACAAAAATAAATAAGTGGCACTTGATTCACTACAAACTTTTGCACAGCTAAGGAAATCATCCACAGAGCGAGTAAACAATTTTTCCTACTGAAGAGGAAAAAATATTTGCCAGCAATACATATGACAAAGGGCTAATATCCAGAATTTACAAATCAGCAAGGAAAAATACAAACAATTCCATTAAAAAGTCAAAGGAAACATGAACAGAAGTTTTTCAGAAGACAGACAAATGGCAATAAATATTTGAAAAAATTCTCAATGTCACATCATCGGGGAAGTGCAAATTAAAGCCACAATGAGATATTACTTTACCCCTGTCAGAATGGCTTTTATTAAAAAGTCCAAAAGCAAAAGTTGTTGGCACAGATGCATGGAGGTGGTCTACACTGTTGGTGGTCTGCAAACCAGTATAACCTCCGTGGAAAATCTTATGGAGATACCTCAAAGAACTAAAAATAGATCCACCAGGTGGTGCCTGTAGCTCGGTGGGTAGGGCTCCGGCCACATACACGAAGGCTGGTGGGTTCAAACCCAGCCTGGGCCAGCTGAAACAACAATGACAACTGCAATTAAAAAAGAAAAAAAACTTGTGTGTTGTAGTGGGCACCTGTAGTCCCAGCTACTTGGGAGGCTGAGGCAAGAGAATCACTTAAGCCCAAGAGTTTGAGGTTGCTGTGAGCTGTGACATCACAGCACTCTACCCAGGGTGACAGCTTGAGACTCTGTCTCAAAAAAAAAAAAAAAAAAATCGACCTACCATTGATCCAGCAATCCTGCTACTGGATATCTACCTTAAAAAAAGGTAATTTCATCAAAAGACACCACCCTCAGTTGTTTGTTGCAACACAATTCAGAAATACAAACATGTGGAATCAACTCGAGTGCCCATCAGCTCATAAGTAGGTTAACAAAACGTGGTATATGTGTACCATGAAATATTACTCAGACATAAAAAAGCATGAATTCAAGCCTTGTGCAACATTTGGGATAGAACTGGAGTTTGTCATCCAAAGTGAAGTATCCCAAGAATGAAAAACAAACACCACATGTACTCTTTATTAGACTGGAACGAACTGATGAGCACACATGTGCACAGAGGAACATAAAACTTAGCGGAAGTCAAGCCGGGGAGGCTGTGGGAGGGCAGAGGCCAAAACCTACCTAATGGATACAATAATCACTATTTGGGTGATGGGAAAACTTACAGCCACGACTTAAGAATAACAAAAGTGATCCATGTAACCAAAACATTTCTATTCTCATAATACTTTTAAATATAAATAAATTAATTATTAATTTCATATCTTCTCAATAAATTTATTTCCTCATTTCTTCAATGAAAAGAATAAATTTTTGTAAAATATAAGAATGTCTACCTTGTATTCAAATGTATCAAATATTTACTTTTTTCTTATCTTTCACTAATTTATTGTAAGTTCTAGTAACAGAAGATAATTGTGTTCAGTTACTGCCCAAAGAAGACATACAGAACCTCTTTATTTGTAATAACTTTCAAGGTTATTAAAATTAATTTTGGATATGAAAATATATTTCCCAATATGTTGTTTTCCCTTCAGTTATGAAGACTACTATCTTTCATTATCAGAATTATCTGGGGGTTATATGATTTGAATGAAAGACTGAAACAACAGAGAAAGAAAGTAAAGATAATGATCTAAGATAATTAAATGATGACGGATTTATGTAACTTTATGTAAAGAAGGTACTATGAAAGTACGTGAGTAAATCACTATGATCATGGCATATGTGTGATTCTTCCAACAGGGAGAAAATAATCAGTTAGCTGGTTCTCCACTGTAGACCACACGGGCAACCCCTTGCTGGCACAGCTAGGTTGCCTAAATAGTGGCAGTGGGTGGAAATAGGAAAACAATATTTACAAAATTGTATGTAAACACATTTACAGTGTTTGTATTCTGCTATAAGCAAAACACTGCACACACAAATCTGACTTCTCTAATCCTCAAATATTTTGTGAAATTAGATCATTGGTTGCTAGAATTTCCTTAAAAATCGTGCCCTATGATTGCACCAATGTACAGAATTATGATTCAATAAAATTATAAAAAAAAATATATTTTGAAATTTTCCAACTTGGTATTATCATCCTATGTAGTTGAAAGCATGTACTATGTATTATGGTATAGTTAATATATTTTTTAAAATAACAGACCCAAAGAAGAGTCTGATTTAACTCACAATTAGAGATGGCACTTATGGCTGGAAACTTTGAGATTACCATACCTACCCAGTCTGAGTGGTTTGGAGTTCAATGGATCTTGTATAAAATACAGTATTCACCAAACTGATCCTTACTAATTCTATTAATTGTTTTAAACTCTAGCACAAATATCATAAAGTCAAACTGTATCTGTCTGATATATTTAGTAAACAGATATTTGTTTTAATATTTACAATTAGGGTTTTTAAATTGCCTTTGCTATTGTATCAAGCTTTAAAAGACATGTAGAAAAAGTCTTCTCAGGGAATTCTGACTTTCAACAATTCTAAGAATTTAATACATGTCAGAGAATGTTAATTCT
Organism: Arctocebus calabarensis; assembly: GCA_963573935.1. Taxonomy (NCBI): domain Eukaryota; kingdom Metazoa; phylum Chordata; class Mammalia; order Primates; family Lorisidae; genus Arctocebus; species Arctocebus calabarensis. The sequence goes on from CAUYON010212932.1 coordinate 15,937, forward strand.
AAAAATTATTTTTTCTGAGATTTATTTCAAAGAAATGGGACTAAGTTGGTATTTGATAACTTTCTACTTGGAAGCAATTATGGCAACTGCAACATTTTTTTCAATTTTAATATAGTATCTAGGAAATAAAGGTATTTTTTGAGATTATCCTATATTCTCCCCCCCGTCAGATAGTTCTCACCTTTGCTGATAGAAACGAGTGAACTTTTTGTCAATGTTTTTAATGGGATTAATAAAGCAAATATTTACCAATCTTTATAATAATTAACACATTGATGACTAATCTGTCTAGATTGAATATATAAAATAACCAGAATTTTGTTATATATACTCTAGAACATATTCTACTGAATAAAACTTTCTTGACTTGAGCCATTGTGTGAATATTCCAGCTGGAATACTAGTCTAAAACAAGAATAAGAGATGGTCCGATTACCCTGGCATACTGCAATAATGTATTATAAAAATTCCCTCCTGAATTCTTTTTAGCTATTACAGGATAATGACACTTACTATCTTCCTATATGCCTTTTCTCTATCCTGTGATAATTGACCCAAGTCTAAATTAATCCCTTTTAACTGCCAATCCTGTCAAACTCCATTTTTATTGAGCACTGCTAATTCTATTAATAATATCTTCTATTTACTGAATATACCTTATGGTTTTTGGAGAAGTATGTAACTGAAACTGACATTCTTCTCCTCTTTTATAATTTTAAACTGAAATGATTATGGCATAGTTATGTCCATTTTTTTATTTCTGATAATCAAAGGAACCTCATTTAAAAAAGAGAGATGACTGGATCTCTTCTGAGTCTTGGCTATCACAGCACATGTACAAGAGACTCTTTTTTGAATTTTGAGGTTATGAAAAATTTATAATTATCAGCTCATTAGATATCATTTGAAAATATTCTTGGATTAATATGATATTTTATCTTGTACATGTATACGTTTAATTTGATTATAGATTATTCTAGATATATTTTACTACCCTTAGGTGAATAGAAATTCTTTTCTTTTTAACAAGGAGTAATTTTATTTAAGAAGAACAAAGAGAAAGCTGAGAGTACTTCCAAAGAGAGATGCAAGTGGACCATGTTGTGAACGCAAAAAGGTAAACAAGAGACAGAATCTCTTAACTAAATACCCGATGCACAAAAATTAACTTTGATTTTACAATCTCCTTTGGTTGTCTAATTACAAAGAATCCAGCTGACAACCTATTGAAAAGATGCTTAGATACCCATATAAATAGGCAACCTTCTAATCAATTCAAATATTAGTACTTATTTTGCATGATTTATTTTTAGCATTTTTCTTTTTTCACAAATAAGTATGGAGATGACAATTTAGCCTCCAAATTTGTCATCTATCAAAATTATTTAAAATTGCCATACTTGAGAAATATTAGCAAGTCATATACTTTTGCAAAGTTATATTTTTAAGGAGTCTACCCTTAAGCTTTGTATTTTAATGTGGTGAAAAAATTAAATACATGAAACTGAATACATTTATTTTTCACTAATAGCGTCAAACTATTTCTGCCACTGACGTTTTCTTCAAAGATGCTTTCAGCTAGTAACTGTAGCTGATTTGGTTCCTTTCTTTTCTTTCTTACATACTAGACTTTAAAAGCATTTATTAAAATTGACAACTATCTGGCCAGATATGAAAGGGATAAGGAAAGATCAGATAAGTATTGGTAAATAATACAAAAGTAGCTTAAATTCACTTGAAAAAAAACAAGTGCTGAATATTTAAAATGGATCAAAACAAAATAGAACATTTTAAATAGTTCATTATGACTTTCATGCAAAACTTCAGATAATGTGGCTATTGATATGCAGAATTTATTTCCATATATTCAGTTGAGTGGATACATTACATTATATGCTTAGTTTCACACATAGATTTTAAAACCCCTTGGCCAGCAACTTAGAAAATTCTATTGTGTTTTCATTTGCTATTCTAACCATGCCTCAGTTCTATGGAAGATGCTGACAGAACAGGCTGATTTTCTTCAGTAAAGAATGGAGTGACAAAACTCCAGGTAGACTTCAAACTGAAATAACCAGTACGCTGGTAAACCATAAACAGATATATTAAATAAACGTTTTGTTGTATGATGACATAGATTCACATACAATTTGCAAAATTAGTACAGAGTCCCCATATCCACTTTCCTTATTATAAACATCTTGCATCAATATGATATATTTGTTCCAACTAATGATACATTGTCATTACCTAAGGTGCACACATATTTGGAGTTCTTTAGTTGCTACCTAATATCCTTTCTCTGTTTTAGAATATATTACATTTAGTTGTCACAATTCCTTAGGTGTTTACATTTAGTTGTTACAATTCCTTAGTTGTGTGATGGCTGTGAAAATTCTTCAGACTTACTGTTTTTCAAATGACCTTAGGACGAGTATTGAAAGGCTGTTTTGTAGAACGTTTCTCAATTTGAGTTTTTTTAATTGTTTTGCTCATGGTTAGACTAAGGTGATTTTTTTTTGGTGGCAGTGGTGGGGAGGAAGACCTCAGAGGCAGCAGAGTCTCATCACATCATATCAAAAGGATTATGTGGACAGTGTCCATAGCTCAGTCAGCAGGGCGTGCACCACATAACACCGAGGGTGGTGGGTTCAAACCCAACCCGGGGTAGCTAAAACACCAATGACAACTGCTGCAAAAGACTAGTCGGATGTGGTGGTGGGAGCCGCTAGTTCCAGCTACTTGGGAGGCTGAGGCAAGAGAATTGCCTAAGCCCAGGAGTTAGAGGTTGTGGTGAGCTGTGACGCCATGGCACTCTACCAAGGGTGACACAGTGAGTCTCTGTCTTTAAAAAAAAGGATAATATGTTTTTGTTTCTTCTTGCTCTCCTATTTATGTATTCAGTTAATTATTTACATAAGGATGGATTCACTGATATTTATTTTGAACTTCAGATTATCATCTAACTCTGTTTCATTTGTTTGTTTGTTTTGAGATGGAGTCTCAGTATGTTGCCCTCTGTCGAGTGCTGTTGCATGACAGCTCACAACAACCTCAAACTCTTGGGCTCAAGAGATTCTCTTGCCTAAGCCTCCCAAGTAGCTGGACTACAGGAACTACAGGCACCCACCACAACACCAGGCTAATTGTTTGTTGCGGTTGTCGTTGTTGTTTAGCAGGCCCAGGCCAGGCTTGACCCTGCCAGTCTAGGTGCATGTGGCTGGTGCCGAGCCCCAACTCTGTTTTTTATTTTGTCGTTTAAACTCCTCCAGCTTTGACCATTGATAGCTCTTACTGGGTTCCTCTGTTCCCCCCAAAAGCTTTCATTCTTCTGTTTTGTTAGCAGTTACTTTCTGGTCCACCTTGTACATTCCTCGGCCCAGCCCTAAAGCTACCTGCCTCCTTTCCGTGCAGAATGGGATCAGAAACCCAGACACAGACCCTGGCTATGCTCATGGCTACTGGTATGAACTGATATTGAGGGGAAAACATAGAACCTCAAATCTAGTTTTCAAACATCCCAGATGAAATCTCTAACCCGTGTTAAGAAATAATATTTGAGGGGTTGTGTTTCTTCTATTATATAGGTTTGCGATTATAAACATGTCAATGTAATTTGGAATTCAATAACTTTATCTGCAAAATGATGAGCAAAAGTAATGGGCAAGGACTTTCCAAAAAGACAAAGCAACTCTGACCTGTCAATTTTGCTGATTTATAGAGGTTGGTCTTATCCATTACGTAAATACCACCAAGATGGCTGATTTCAAACTATCAATCAATAGATTTGTATAAATTGCCAACACTTTAATCATTAATTTTCTTAAGCTGGTGTGAGTCAGATTCGGCCAACAAAACAAGCAAGTAATACACATGTAGACGTTCACAAATGCATAGACACAAATCACATCACACAAACTACACACACACACACACGTGCACATACATTTCTTTTTTGACAGTGAGAAAGTTAGTCTAGTCTTCAAAACCAAATTAAAATGAAATATTCTTCCAGAGGCTAAGGGAAGGGGGACTATTGGCCATACCCTTCCGTACCCTTGTAGGCATCCCCCACTCTGCTATAGCCCTGTGGAAATCTGAGAAGGGCAAGTGAATGTCCATGTTCCTCAGAACCATGTAAGAGTTCCCCGTGTGTGGCAGGGCTGCTAGTGGCCAGGCTTCTTTTAGATGGAGATCTTGTCCCTGCTGCCCCCTGCAGACTTCTGCTTTTCAGTTGCTGATCATGAGGTAGATGTCTGGAATTGGCTTCAGAGCTTCAAGACCACCTGCATTGCCTGCTGAAAACCCACTGCTGTTTTCCTCAAAATCTGAATGGGTGAGACTGACACATTTGTTGGCCAAATGTCTTGTTGAGAGAAAAAGTCCTGAGCAACATGAGCACCAATAGCTTTATGTCCTCTTCCACCAGGTCTTCATGGCTTTTTTTGTTTTCTTTTTTTCTCTCTCTCTTTTTTTTAATTGTCATGGGTATAGAATAGTTGTCTAAAACTATTGGGTGTGTATGTTTCTCGTTGGGATTGCACCACAACCCGGGCTTCCTTTTCTTGTCTATGGCCATGTGCAGTCTAGATGATGAGCTAGACTGCCATCCTGCAAAGTCCTCTTTTGGTGTAAGAATATTTAGTTCTATCATCAAGCACATCTACGCCTAGATATTGATAATCAATATATCTAGACGTAACTATATATACTGGAGATTGTACATATGGAAAATGACTAACCAAATTAATAACCAGAGAAATAAAAACATACTTAATGATAAACGATTTTGTGGCCTTCGTAGCAAAATTCAAAATGAGCCCTCACATACCAGCATAAACTTACAGATTTAATTGGTATGGCATCTTGAAAGAAATACTAGGAAAATCTGTTGAGAGTCTTGTATTTATTCATATATGAGTCATTATGAAAGTTGTGAGATACACAAAAATCAAGAAACAGAAAACCTGCATGGACAGAAACAAATGATGTCCTCCCAGCAATATTGATCAGCTGAGCAAGTTGACACTTGCACAGGTAAATCAGGCAGGACACCATCAACTGTGTTTCTCGGAAGTGTAGTAATGAACCATAATGTCTTATAACTTTCATTTAGATGCATGTATTTGAATCAGTGATCCCATGCATTGGAACTTACTCTAAATTAGCCACCAATCAAATGCTATAAATATGAAAACTGTAGACACAAAAATCAGATGTCTTAGATGTGAATCTCAACACCACACCTCAGTTTCTTCCTCTATAAAATGGACTTGTTAATAATAATCCTGACTGATGGTGATACTACATTCCCTCATTCAGGCCCCTCCCATTTGTGAGTAAGCTCACAAATCTGTCTCTTTCCAGACACCAGCTCCAGGTACAAAAGGGTGCTTTCCAGGCTGCATTTCAGCGAGGTCTGATGGATTCTGGTGGTCCCTCCTGGAGTAGGGAGCATACATCCCAGGCAAGAACTGCAAAGACCCATCTCATGCTAATTTTAGGATTATTTTCAGACCCTAGACCGCTGGCCTATTCAGACACTTTCCCAAACCCCCTTGCCCACAAGATGGGGTACAGTATATAAACACCTAGACAAATGGCCCAAATGGGGTCCAACCAGGGCCCCCTCTGTTAACATTCTGTTCCCCGCCTGATTATCCGTCTCTTTTATCTTTTAGTAAACTCTATCATTTCTCTTATTCACATGGTCTGAGGTTTCATTCTTTGACCCCGAGATCAAGGACCTGAAATTCTGGCGCAGAGGATTATTGTTAGTACTATATAGTAAGCTCTCATAAATACTGTTTAATTAAAGCATAATAATTAAAGTATAATTTAAAATAGTTGAATTTATTAAAATCAGAAAATAGATCAGTGTAATGAAATACTATGCAGCTAGTGAACACTATTTTAGGCATGAGACTTATTTCTGTCCTTATCTTTCTTTTATTTTCAAACTTTTCTACTATGAATATCTATTATTTTAAAAACCAATCAATGCATGAGTGGATTCTTAAATTATGGTATATGTATCCCATGGAATATCATTCAGCCATAAAAAAGATGGAGTTGAAGCTCATTCTTCTTATTAAAGAATCACAAGAATGGAAAAGAAAGTATCCAATATTATCAATACTTATGTAAAACCAATGGATAAACAACTACACAAACACAATAGAGAAAAACACAATTAAATTCAAATGGGGAAAGAGGGTGGAAGGAAGGAAAAGGAAAAAGAGGGGAGAAAGGGTGACTGGAAAACTCTCTTACAGCATAGTGTCTGGGTGAAGGGCTCAACTACAATTTGAACTGTACCTAATAAATGCAAACCATGAACCCAATCATTTATTAGGTTATTTTACCCTTGTAAATCTGACATTTTAAAATTCAGAAAAAAAGAATTATACAGAAAATAAAAAGAAAAAATAATTATACAGAAAAAAATTATTAAATGGTGGAAACTGAACTATCTAAATATATATATATATATAGATAATTAGCCCATTACTTGGAAGTACAAAGAAATGATAGACTTATTCCACATAATGTGTCTTCCAGCTCTTAAAACAATATGTCCACAGCACTGATAGTGTTCCACACATAAAAGGAATGCTCATTCTTCAAGACATGTTATAATAATGTCTTTTATGTTTTGTTTTTTCTCTCTTAAGTACCCTTTAACTTACTTCCGTATTATATATTTTGCTTCAATGTCTTATCATCCTTAATAGCAAACATTTTTCCTATGTTCTTCCCACCTCCAGCAAGGTTGGCTTGTTAACCTCTATGGCCAATATTAGCTTGACCTTTAAGACCCACGATAACACCCAGATGTGCTGAGTAATTATAAAAGAGACTCCCTCACTGGGAAAGCTCTCCTATTACCCCAAGTAAAAGTACCTTCAGCCTTATTTCCCAAGTGTGGAACAAAGGGCAGATGGAATGTCTGCTTTTCACTTATTGTAAATGCTACGGGCACATTTTATTTTCTTCTGTGGTCCCAAGTCCACTTCAGCTTTTATGCTTTCGCCACAGGAATTCTGACATGCAGGATGGCTTACAAAACAAGTAATGTCAGATCTATTTGTCATATTGCCTCTCTCTCTTATAGCTAAGATTCAAAACCAAGCACATGTTTGAAGTTTATAATTCATATAATCAGAATTCCATGGGCTATACCAATCCTCCTTTTCTTTCTTTCTCTCTTCCTTTTCTAGCCATATTCCTTCAATTGATCCCCCTCAAAATATAAAAAAAAACAATAAAAATTCTGAGATTTGATTGGGAATAAGAATATTTCCTTTCTCATAGGGGATCAGCAAGTTTTTCAAAATGCTCTTATCCTATAGCTTCGTATTCATGCAGGTATTACATAAACAAGAAAAAGGTTTTCCCACAAAATTCTTATTTAGTTGGAGGATACAATGCCTCTGAATTTATTTTATATTTTTAACATTGTTGATAATAATTAACTTTGAGATGGGAATGTTACAGAGAACACAGCCAGAAAGCAAGATGCAAGCAGGATTACCAGAGATCCTGTATAAGCAGAGAACATCCTGCGATTAATGCTTTTATCTTGTGTCCTAGAATGACTTTGTTGGAACCTCCTAAATGTCTGATATTTATATTTTTTATTATATTACAAAAAAATTAGCATTTAGTTTTTTTTGAGAGAGAGTTTCACTATTTTGCCTGTGGCATCACAGCTCACAGCAACCTCCAACTCTTGGGCTTAAGTGATTCTCTTGTCTCAGCCTCCCATGTAGCTGGGACTATAGGTGCCTGCCACACCTGGCTATTTTTTTGTGCTGTTGTCATTATTGTGTAGCTGACTTGGGCTGGGCTCGAACCTGCCACCCTTGGTGTATGAGGCAGGTGCCCTACCCACTGAGATACAGGCGCTGCCCTAGAGTTATTTTTCAAATGTATCCATGTGTCTTTTGTTTTTTTTAGTCTGATAATCCTAGACTCAGGCCTTTTTACTACAAATATTTATTTAAAAGTCTTTAAAATACAAATTGATTTGAGTTATCTTTTGTAATTTCTAATTCCTTTAATGAAAGATATAAACATGGATAATCAATATTTATTTTATAAAACATAATAAAACAAATTATCAAGGGAAGGGCATTTCTACTTTACATTTAGTTGATTGGATGTTCAATCAACAAATCAGATGTTGAGATGTCTGATGTCATCTAGTTTCTGAAATGGAAACCACTTTGATTCTCACATTGGGGCCACCACACTGAGAGCAACGCCTCCTGATTAATCTCTGGCCACTGTTGTCTACACAGGGCTCCCTCTGATCACGTGGTTTCTTAAAAGACACCACTCTGCGAGCTTAGTTATTCCTTATAGCCACTCTTCTTTCTTAAAATACCATGCTGGATACACCATCTAGTCTACCTAAGATTTACAGGTGTTTGTTTGAAATTATTTTATAGTAACTAAAATATCAAGATAAAGAGGGATAGGCAACATAGACAGGGAGCCTGAGGCCAGAAAGGAGGAGTGGGAAAGTATCCTCGAGTCCTTAACATTGACAAGGGTTGTGTAACCGGCTCTGGTCTGCCTTCCTTTGCTCGCTCAAGAATAATAATTCCCCAGCCCTCCCAGTTTCTGTACCACAGCCCTCTCTACTAGAATACCTACCTTTTGTCATTTTCTCCTTAAACTTTCTGCTCTCATTTTGATATTGGTGTGGATCACTACCGAAGTAGGCAGAGAGGGTTCTTGACGAATTCAAATGCAGGGTCGCAAAAGAAGTAGACCTGTATTAAGACAGAATATAGAAAGTATAGGGCACTCCCAAAGACGGTAGAGTATGGATGCTCCGAAGGAGGCAGCAGTCCACACAGGGTTGGGTTCCCCCTTTTTTAGCTCATCTCTAATAACATGCTAAACTTGGGTTGGGGAATATTCATGGTTTTTCTGGGAGAGGGGTAGAGAGTTCCTGGAATTAAGGGTGCTCTATACAGGGTAATTTCCAAGGGCTGCCACGGTATTTGTAAACTGTCATAGTGCTGGTGGGTGTGCTTGCTTTGTTTTTTTTAATCATGCTAGCTACTAAAGTTAGTTCATTTAGGGTCACTGTCACTCAACTGTGCACCTGCTTCAGATTAAAGGAATTCCCCTTCTGCTTTAGGGAAGGAGGTTATGGTCAAAGTAGAATAACTAGAGGATCCTGATTGGCTACACTTAGCTAAGCCTATTTACACTCTTATGTGGCTTTCTTTGTGACTGTCTCATTCTACAGGTCTTCTCCTCTGGCAACCCTTGCCCCATCTGACTCCTTTCTCAATTTCTCCTTACCAGCTAAGGTACTTCAGGAAGTGCCATGAGTTAAATTTTGTGCCTTCCTTCTCCCAAACACATGTTAAAACCCTAAATCCTAAAGTGACAGTCTTTGGTTAGCAGAGAAGTAGCTTTTGAAGGTTGTTAGGTTTAGAGAAGTCATGAGGATGGGGTCCTCAAGAGGGGAGTAGTCTGTTATAAAGACATACCTTAGAGCTTTCTCCCCCTCTCTCCCCTCTGTTTTTCCTCTCTTTTTTCTCTCCCATTCTCCTTCTTCTCCTCCGCCTCCTCTTCTTCTTTCCCTCTCTCTCTCCCTCTCCCATATATGCCAACACACTAAGAAAAGACCATGCTAAGATACAACAAAACGATGGCCACCTGTCACCCAAGGGGACAGTCCGCACTAGATCCCAACCCTGTTGGCACCTTGATCTTGATCTTCCAGTTTCTAGAATGATGAGAAATAAGCTCTTATTGTTTAAGCCCCCAGTCTTATGAGATTTTGTTATCGAATTCCTAATGGAATAATAGGGGAGGTAGCCTAGTAAAATGACTTTATCTAATCAATTCTAATTTTTTAGTCATGCTTTATATTGCTAAAAGGAACTGTCATCATAGGGCTCACAGCTCTGGCTTTCTCACCATGTTTTAAAAACTTGACAACAGAAGTACCATTATCAAGGTTCATGGACAAAATCATAAGGTATTCAAGAATGTGAGCATTCATTTAAAAATGCTAAACTTTATGTGATATACTGTTTATTTTTAATCATATTTGATTAACATTTTTAAATTATATTTTAAACAAATGTAGTCATTATTATGTGTATCTACTTGGAATCTTGAAGAATAATGTTTCTTTTTCATTAAGAAAATACAGAATCACATCACCGTTTTCTTGATTCTTACAAGGTCTCATCTGTAATGGAATCACAATTTAGGAATTGAGATTCTACTAGCTATCATTCCAGAGCAGACAGCAGCCTAATCAATATCTTTGCAATACATCGTTATACTGGCTAAGCTGCAATAATTTTGGCATATGAAGTTTTCCATATTTAAGGAACATGGACTCCTGGTAAACACTCTAGGATAGAGACCTTGAAAATAATTAGAATCTGGTAATACTTCAGTCAGGACACAACATTATGCTAAATTGGTTTTCCGTTTATTGCTTATAATTTGTGGCCCAAGGTAATTGGTTAATTGGTTTTAAGATTTTTGAGTCTCTGTGCAAACCCCCCCCCTTTTTTTTTTGCCCTCAGTAGAGTGCTGTGGCGTCACAGCTCACAGCAACCTCAAACTCTTGGGCTCAAGCGATTCTCTTGGCTCACCCTCACAAGAAACTGGGACCACAGGTGCCGCCAAAACACCTGGCTGTGTTTAGAGATGGGTCTTGCCCTTGTTCAGGCTGGTCTCAAACTCATGAGCTCAGGCGATCCACCCACCTTGGCCTCCCAGAGTGCTACGATTACAGGCATGAGCAAGTGAACGCCTTTATAAACTCATGAAACCAAGTCTGTTTTATAAACATACCAAAGCACCTTCCTGCATATCATCCTCAAATTCCACAAATAGTTTTCCATTGTGTACAGGATTTTGGTATGTTTGCCTTCTTTCATATTTTTGGTTATTAGGGCTAGAGATTTACTTATATTGATTTTTTTTAAATTACTTGTAATCATTAATTTTCTCTATTTTTAAAAATTTGTTTCCAATTTCATTTATTTATCTTCTTACCTTTACTATTTTCTTCTTCCTGTTTGCTTTGATTATACTTTAAACTGCCTTCTACTGTTTTCTAAGGCATAAATCATTGACTTGAGATTTTTGTCTTTTCTAATATAAACATTTAATTCTAAATGTTTCACTTGTTACTTCTTAAACTTTGCTCTACAGATTTAGATATGTTATGTTTTCATTTCATTCAGTTAAAAATAGTTTCTAATTTACTCTTAATTTCTTCTTTAATCTGTGCGTCAATTGAAGTTTGATATTTTACAAGGTAAGTATATTTATTACTTTCTGGTTTACTTGTTTGTGTCAAACTTTGCATAATTTCAAACTGTTTAAATTTATTGAGACTATTTTATGTCCCAAAATATCAACTATCTTGGTGAAAATGTAATGTGTACTTGAAAGCAATATGTATTCTGATTTTTTAGTGTAGTGTTCTATAAATACCAATTCATTTTAAGTCATTAATAGTGTTTTCATAGTCTATGTCTCCCTGAATTTTTAAATACTTGCTCTATTTTATACTGTGAGAAAATATGACACAATATATAAATGTAATTGGTGATTTTAAAATTTCTCTTTTCAGTTTTGTCAGTTTTTGCTTCATATTATTTTGAAGCTCTATCATATTACATCTATTATGATGTCCTTTTGATGACTTCCTTCTTATATTGTCAAGAAGTACCTTTCCCCTCTTTATCTGTGTCAATATTTCTTGTTCTGAAATCTACTGTGTTTTGTATTAATATACACATTTCATTTGGTTTTTGTTTAGTGTTTGGGTACTATAGTCTTTTCCATCCTATTTACTAAAAGCATTTTTAATTTTTCAAATATATTTTATGTAGATATCTCGATTTATTTTTAATCTAACCATCTTTTCCTTTTAAATGAAATGTTTATAACATTAATCTTTGATGTAATTATTGATTTGCTTAGATTTAAATCAACCATTTTCTATTTTTTTCTTCATCAAATAAATCTTTTACTTTTCTGTCTCTCTCTCTCTTTTTAATTTCATTTTGGTATATTATTTTTCTCAACTTTATCTGTAGTAGTGGCTTATTAGTTATGCTATATATTCTAGTGTTCGTGCTATATTGTACCATATACAATCTGAAATTATCATATTTCACCTTAAAAAATATTACAAATTATCACTTTAAATTCAAGAACTTTATAACATTATTTTTCTATTTATGTTTCTTTTGTGCTTTGTTGTGTAATTTATTCTAAATATTACATAAAGCAATACATTTTTGCATTTCCTCTAGATTGTCAATTTCCTTTAAAAATATTAAATTTGACAAAACAATTCATCTACTTTTCATGACGTGTTTATCATTTATGTTACTTTTATTTTCTTTATAAATTAAATAATCCATCCATAATTAATTTTCTTCTGTTTGAATATGTTAACATTCTTTAACATTTTCTGCAGTCCAAATTAGATGACAATACCCCATCTCCATTGAGGGTATCTAAAATAAGAATGTAGTATCCTTTTTTAATTTGGAAGAACAGGGATTAAGTGGAGATTACAGGCTTTATTTTTAATTTTTTTCACTCAGAATTGCAGTTGTGTATCCATTGTCTTACTATTCACATAGGAATGTGGAGAAGTCTGTAGTATTTATTATTGCTTTGACTTTTACATAATCTCCAATCCTCTGCATTTAAAATGCTCTCTTCTAAAATTTTCCCTTAAATAATTTGATCATGATTTTCTGTGTTGTTTCTTTAAGTTTCTTCAACTAAAGATTAATTAACATTTTTGGATTTACTGGTTTATAGTTTTTATTAATTTTAAAATTATTTCAGCCCTTGATCTTTCAAATATTTTTTGTATAATCCTTTTACCCCCGTCCTGAAACTCCAGTTACAAAATTGGTTACATTTCTTGGTAATACATTACAGGTTCATGATGGTCTGTTGATTTCTTTTTTTTTTTTTTATTTTCCAATCTCTTTTTCTCTCTGTACGTGCCCCAGTTTGGATTTTTTTTTATAAATATGTTCCTTTTTCATTGCCCAAATAGGTGCTAGTCTCATCTAGTGTATTTATTTTCTATTTCAAATATGTATTTTTAATGTCTAGAATTTAGGTTGCAGTCTTTTCCATTTTTCATTTCTTTTTGACATGTTCTTTTCCTTATTCTCTTAAAACATGGAATATATTTAGAAATTTTCCAACCTCTTTTATGCTAATTTTGTTATTTTTTAAATCTATTTCCATTCATTGACTATTCTCATTTGGGGCCATTTTTTCCTGTTTCTTTAAGCGCCTATTTTATTGAATGCCAGACCCTGTGAATTTCACATTGTTGAACTATGGATTTTTTTTTTTAAGCTTTAAAAGAAGTTAAATTTGTTTTGCTGTATAGACTATGGGATTTTTGCATGCTCATGTAGTTTATATAGAATCAATTTAATTCTTTTGACAGTTTCATTTAAGCTTTATAAGGTGATTTTAGAGCCATCTTTATGCTGGGACTTCACCCCTACTTTTAAGGTCTTCTAGGACTCTCTTGGGGGCCTGATGTTTTATAAGATGCTTCCACTCCTGCTGATCTAAACATGAAATATACCTCACCCTTTGTGACATCCATAAATTGTGGCCTTATTCCTTTCCAGTGGTTCCTTTCCTGGTACAAACAGATCATTCTTCTCTCCAAAACTTGAGCGGACCACTTTGAATACTGCAGGGCTCCCTTTGTAATTCTGTTCATTTCTTTGCATTTCTGTGCTCTGGGAATTCTAGCTATTTCTTCCTCATGGATCTTTTATCTTTGTTTTTCACCTGATTTTCAGTTGGGTTTGGAAAATACTCCCAAAAGCCATTTGTTGGATTTACCTCATGTGTCTTTACTCTCAGGGATGTCTTGGGATGCCTGTTGTCCAAGGTTTGTACATCATTGTTCCATTGATGTGGCATTCTCAATTGTTTAAGGAAGGACACAATTCTGATACCTGTTACTCTGCCATCCTGGATAGAAAATAACTGTGGGTAATTTGGTAAATTTGGTAACTTTTTGTTTTTGAAACAGCATCTTATTCTGTCATCCAGCTTGAGTATAGGCAGCATCATCACAGCTCACAGTAGCTCAAGAGATCATACTACTTCAGACCCCCAAGAAGCTGGTGCATGCCACCATGCCTGGCTATTTAATTTTTTAATTCTCGGTAGAGACAAGGTCTTGCTATATTGCCTGGTTTGGTCTTAGACTTCTGGCCTCAAGCAGCCTTCTTGGCTCAGCCTCCCAAAGACTGCACGCAGCCTCATTTTCTTGACGAGGTATGTATAAATCTATCCCAGTATCCACTCTCTTCCTGTTTTTGTTTTGATAACTCTTATTTTTCAAAGTCACCCTACTTATTGAAATAAACATTTTATTACATTTAAAACATTTATTTTATTCTATTTTTTTAATGTTTCTAATACCTATTGAGTATGTAATTAATACTCTTCTTTCCTATTATTTTAAAGTTGTGCTTTCTGTTCTTTTAAAATCTTAATCAATAGAGTCATGGGTTTGCCAAGTTAATAAGCTTTTCAGATAGCCAACTTTCAGCATTGTTAATTTTCTTTATTGTCTTACTTTCATTTCTTTTTTTACTGTATTATTATTTCTTTCATATTATACATGTTGGGTATGTTGTGTTCTTCCTAATTTATCTATTTATGATGGAAACTCATCCATTTAGACATTTTCAAAACTTTCTAATAGAAGCGTGAAAAGCTAGAAATTTATTTTAGGCACCATCTTCATAGCATTCCACACATGTTCTGATGTTGATATGTCACCCTACAACATCAGCTCTCCTATGAGTTCAAGAAAGTTATGGATCTATAGTATATGTGGTTTCCTCCTCATTTGATTGAAAGGAATACTCTTTTAAGATTTCTATGTTTCAAACGGAAAGAGACATTTTACTGATGTTGAATCTATTGATCCATGGAACACTACTTTATTATATTATTATATTTTTAAGTTAATTGAGGGATACATTGAAACTGGATATGTTGCTTCCATGATGGGCATATCTCAAAGTGGAGAAAGAATAGACCTCCAGTGATGTTTCAGTTAAGTATTCCTTAAATATCAATCTGGTATCTGGTAATTTGGTTCAGTTAAGTATTCCTTAAATATCAATCTGGTAGTAGGTAATATTCTTCTTCATACTTAATGATATATTTTTTGACTAGTTCTATTAATTGCCAGGAGAAGGTGTGTGTAAAGTCTTTGTGTTTGTGGAAATATCTGTTTTATATCTCCAATTCTTTCTAGATTTTATTTTATACTTCAAGTTTAAAACTAGTTTAAAGCTCTGTTACCAGATTCATACATGATTATATTTGTTAACTCTTCATGATGAACTGAACCTCAGGTTTTATAAAGTGCTTTTCTTATCTCAAGCAACATTCCTTTTTTAATATAATTTTTGTTATTAATATGCCTCTGTGGGTATCATGGCTCTACTATGTATAACAACCCCACCTGTGTACTTTTATCCTACCTGTATTTTCATATTTAATATACATTTATTTAGGTAGCATCTGGCTGAGTCTTGCCTTTTTGCATTTTAATCGTACTATTAATGCATCTTAAAACTGTCATAGTTACACCTACAGATTTACTTTGCATGTTTCTGTTTCCTCTCTCTGGTTTTGGTTCCTTGTTCTTCCTTCATGTCTTATAACCGGTTAATTATTTTTTAGATTGCTTTTAATTTATCCATTGGATTTTTAGATATACTTGTTTGCATTGTAATATTTTAAAATATTTCTTCGAGGATAAATACTGTGTATAATGCTTTCTTTTCACAGTCTAATTAGAGGTACTACCTAATGCAAAAGTGATAAGTTTTTAATGATGGAATTGAATCTACTCTCATCTTTTATGCAAAGCCATGTTTATTACAAAGTTCTTATAATTAACATCTGCCAATTATTTATTTTTGTTTATTTTATCAGAAAATATCTTACACTTACTTTGATTCTGTGAGGATATTTCATTTGATAGGGAACTTTTATTTAACAGGGTTTTCTAATTATTATTGCTTTTTCCACTCAGCACATTAAAGTCACTGTTGCACTGTTCTCTTTCCTCTGGAGTTTCTGAAAAGAAATAGATTGAGAAGTGTCAGAAAATTCTGAGGGCATTACGAAACTTAGACAAGGAATCATTGACTTGGAAATACAATCAAAGGGAGTAAGCAATCTGATAGAATTCACACGTATTACATAATTACACAGTGGCAGTGGACATAGTGGTTAACTATTTATATTCTGGAGGCAGACAGACCTGGGTTTGAATCTCTTTGGTAAGAGATCATTTGATGAATATTTGGGTTGTTCCCTTTTGGCTATTATGAATGCAATTTCTGTGGACTTTTGTGTACAAGTTTTTGAGTGAGCTTTGTTTTCAATTCTTTTGGGAATATACCTCCAGTGGAATTGTTGGATTATGTGATAACTGTGCAGTTAACCCGTTGAGGAACTGCCAAACTATTCCTCAAAGCATCTGTACCATTTTACATTCCTTCCAGCAACACATGAGGGTTACAATTTCTTTACATCCTGAAATACTTGTGCTATTTTTTTCAAAAAAAAAAAAAAAAGAAAAAGAAAGTTCTCAGCTCTCAATATTTGTTTATTTAAAAAATGTGACCCTCAAAAATATTTTACTCCAATTATCATGAAATAGGTTTAGCAGGAAGAAGTGGCACAACAAAAATTAAACAATGGCAGAATGCTGCAACTTCAAAAAGTTTGTGACTCACTAATCTACGTAGAGTCAGAGAGTGCGCTAATGATAAAGACAAGGTGTGACCCCAGGACAGGTAATTGGTAAGGCTTCTGTGTAGCAATACATTGATGAAATGCCTGGGAGGGCAGAACCAATTGACATACTAAGAAAAAAAATCTCCCACACCCACACACCCTGATTAGTTCCCTTTCAAATCATTTAGTTACTGCCACGTAGTCAAATATCTCTGTTCATGCATCAGTCCTGGCTCTATAAAAGAAATGTTTCCATATGCTTCCTCTTCTCTCTGCACACTCCCCTTCAGGCTGAGACATCTGAAAACTGTTGATGAGAACAAACTATAGGAAGTATCATATGGCTGTGTGACTGGATAGAGGCACAGAGGAGGGTAATCAATGAAGATGATCAAAATAATGCATTCTACACTTAAAAAGACTGATGTCAGCAGTGCCCTACAAATCTACCTAACTCTGATGAAGACAGAAGCCATGGTCTGCACTTGGCAGAATTCTGTTATTTCACATGTTATTTGAGTATAATTAAATGCCCACTTATTTCAACAGTTAAAAAAAATACATATATTTTGTTAATACCGCGGTTGTGTAAATCAGTCACGATTCCATCAGAGAGGCAAAATCACTAAGAGATATTTAGATATTTCATATAAGAAATTGGTTTATGTGAGGGTGGGAGAGGACGGAGCACCGGGGTGGTCTGAGGGCGAGGAGTTCATACTGAGGATAGACGTACCGGCAGGCCAAATCTACTGCTTAGAAACATTGCTTCTTCTATTTTTGAGGAAGCTTCAGCTTGCTTTTAAATCCTTCTTACATGTCACATCTATTAAAAGTAGAGTATAACTAAATGTCTTAACACAATAATTAAGTAAATGAGGTGACGACTCTGTTAACCAGTTTGATGTAAGCTTTCCAAATTGCATATAAAATCAACACATTATATCCCATCAATGCATTAATGTACACAGTTATGATTTAATAAAAAAGTGAAAAATAAATAAATCCTTCTTGCTGATGCAATTAAGCCCACCAGATTACACAGTATAGTCTTTAACTCAAAATTGCACATCTGTAAAATACATTCAATGAAGACCTAGATTAGAGTTTGATTTTTTCATGAAATAACTGAGGAATGAAACAAGCATGTAGACATAAGAAAAAAAGTCACTACATTTTGCTCGTTCTTTTCCAGAATTTTCACTTTTGCCCACGGAGGGATAATTCTGATAGGAGCAACCTAATTATTATTGACACGGGATATTCTTTTTCCTTTTTATTTTTCTCTTGGATGTTTAGTTTTCTTGTGCTTATTTTGTTTTCAATAGGATTATACCCTGATTTTGCACTTTCCAAATCGGCTCACATTTTATAAACATTTTATTTTTCTGAGCTTCCTGTATTTTCCTGAACTTTTTAGCATTTTTTTTTCTCTTTTTAAAAAATTTCCTCTTCTTTTCTCTTCTTATTTTACATCTCCAAACCTTTATTGCTGTATTGTGTTATTGATTTATATTTCAATTTCATTCATTTAGTAATTCTTTGAAAATTATAAGTAATTATATAATATAGTCACTTATATATCCTTTTATAACATTGTCTTATGAGGCAGTTTTCTGTTGTTTGCTTTTATTATTCTTTTTTGAATGAAGACACTTAAGCAAAATGAAATTCATATGCATGGATTACTTATAATGCTTTGTTTATGACTCATTCTTCTTTTTTTTCTTTCTTTCTTTCTTTTATGCATTATGTTACCCTGGGCAGAGTGCTGGGGCATCACAGCTCACAGCAACCTCCAACTCTTGGATTTAAGCGATTCTCTTACTTCAGCCATCCGAGTCCCTGGGATTACAGGCATCCACCACAACACCTGGCTTTTTGTTGTTGTTGTTGTTGTTGCAGTTGTCATTGTTATTTGGCCGGCCAGGGCTTGGCTTGAACCCACCAGCTGCAGTGTATGTAGCCAGCACCCTATTCACTGAACTACAGGCACTGAGACCGACTCATTCTTTTAATTGTTTTTGCATGGTACACTTATGTTTAGTTAATTAAGTATTTAAGTTTAATGATAAATTAGATAACCAAAGACTGTATCCAAAATACCATATAGGATATTGAAAATAAAATATATATTTAGTACCACCCCCCTATCCCCTGCTTCCTCTCAACTTTTAGACCAGGAACCTGCAGATTACAATTTATGGATTATTCATCTGCTTTTATAAATAAAGTTTTATTTGTGTATTTTTTGTGGCAACATTCAGAGTTGAGCAATTGCAATATAGACATGGTCCACAGCTATATTAGTTACAATCTGTCCTTTTAAAGAAGTTTGCTGACCCTGCATTAAACACTTTTATCATTCTATTGAATTTTTAATTTAATCCTAAATTACACACATATACTCTAGTTGTTTTTAGATTTATAAAATAAATAGGATATGTACGTACACTTTTGTATAGTATTTTTATGTGTAATTACATTACAAAGATACATCCATATTAATGTGAGTCATTTAAATTCATTAATTACTATTGATGTATATTATGTAAATAATTCATAATTTCTTAATTTGCCATCTTTTTGAAGACAGTAATTCTTCTTTTCCTGACTTTTGGTGCTATGAAACATCCTGGACTTTAAAATGTCACATGATTAATTAACTAGAGTTAGAACACATATTGAGATTTGTTTCCATTATCTTTTAGTAAATTTATTCTTTTTAGTATTATGAGGAAGATCTATACCTACTTCAGAGAAATCTTGTAACATTTAATATTCAATTCACTACAATTTTAATACTAATTTATAATTATCTGCAAACTGAAAAATACTTAAACAATTTCTATCAAGGTCAATTTTTCTTCATTTTCTTGAAGAACCTTATGAAAACGACTTCTTTCAACCTGCTTGTAATAATTTTTTATATATATTTCCTATGCTTTATTTCCTAAAATATTATACCACAGTATTGCAAATATATTGCTAATAAAAATCTTAGCCTTCTTATGAAAAATTTCTTCTGAGTATCTGGACTTACTATAATCACATTTCTTTTGTATTTATTTTGCAAAATGGGCAATACTTGGAGATTTTCATATTTATTGAAGAAATTAATATTTCATGATTGCCATGAGCTCAATAGAGATCAAAATGTGGCAAATTTTTGAGAAATAAAGTGTAGCTTTTTGGAACTCAAGTGAAGATGGTATAAAATATATATCATGAAGTTTATTTTGTGCACTAAAAAACACCCTATTTATTAAAATTCTTTGGAACAATTATCAAGGCTGTTTTGTAATATAGGCAAACATTTTCTCATGATTAATAATTTACATAAAACATTGTAAAATAGAAAAAATTATGTTGATGAACAAAGTAGGTGATGTAATCTAAACAAGTTATAGGCATATGCAAATCTTATTGTACATTTTACATTAAAATAAAAATCCATTACTCATAATATATAATAAAAGTTATCTTTTCACTAAATTTCAGTTGTCATGATTTGTGTATTAATTCAATGACCAGAAATCCTTATTTAAGGCTAGTTAAAACCTAGGCATATTATACATTATGTTACTTTGTTAGATACTTAAGATAAAAGTCCCAAGATCCATGAATACTATTCTAGTTTTGTAAAAACAACTAATATTTTGAAGCAATGGATTTGTCTTTCTCATATAAAGAAGAAATTTGAAAAAAATTAAATTGCAAATTTTAATAGTTGTGCTTAGATTCATGTCTGCTCATGAATGGTTGTAACATTATTTCTTATTATAGTTTGAATTTGCTTAGATGTGTTGAACTAAACAGTTCTGATCTTCAGTTTATCCATTGCATGGCATGTGTTAGGGTAGCATACAAGTTATCTATATTAGCCTATATTATTTTACATTACATTGAAAATAGTACAAGTGTCATTTATTCAATAATGACTATGTATTTCCTGCTGATTTGTGTATTCTCTTTTTCTCAAGTAGATCCACATTTTGGAAACTTTGAATGGTGATTTTCTTCTACCTCTTATTGTCAACTCTTCATCTGTTGCTAAGAGATACTCTCAAAAAAATGTGGAATCTATGTTATTACTTTGGGAATTATTCAGGGACCCTCTCAGGAATTTTCCCTTCCCTCTGTTAGATACATTGGAAGCTCAATCATTCTTTCTATTCTATTTACTCCAAAGTATTTTCCAACTTTACACTTGCATCTTTCATTTAGGTTCCTAAAATGAACATCATGATCTATGATGTTACATATAATAATATTTATTATGTAAATTATAATATGCAATTATATGTAATAATTATAATTAATTATATATGATTATATATAATAATTTTAATTTTCTTTTATTTATTTTTATTTCCCACCAATCCAAGTTTTAAATGACTTTAATTTTCTCCTGATTTCCTAAACATACCTGCCTTTTAGAGAAATATTATTTGGGAAACAAATGTTTTAATTTATTTCTTAGAATTTAGACTTAAATACTTTACTACATTGGTTTTCTAAGGCAGCCTTCCAAATGACATATTACCTTTTGAATAAAAAACATTAATGCACTTATTCAGTGCTTTAATTACATCCTAAATGCTGCTTTCACTATATCCCACATTTGATATGTTGTAATTTCATTTTCATTTAGTTGTAGGTATTATTTATTTATTTATTTATTTGCAGTTTTTTTCCAAGGCTGGGTTTAAACCCGCCACTCTCGGTATATGGGGCCTGCACCCTACCCTCGAAGCACAGGCACCGTCCTGTTTCTAAAACTTCTTTGATTCCTGTTTTATTTAGTAAAACAGGTGGTTTTAGAAACAGGGTAGTTTAATCTATAATATTTGGGAAATTGCCAGCTATTTTCTTGTTATTGATTTCTATTCTAATTCCATTGGTATTTAAGGACATAATTTATCTAATTTCCATTCTTTCAATTTTTAAAGGTATGTTTCACAGCCCAGAATGTGGTTTTTCTTGACAACTGTTTCTCATGATCTTGGGAAATGTGTGTTCTGCTCCTGTTGTAGAATGAAGTAATATATAAATATCAATTAGACCAAGTTTATGACAGGAGCATTTCAGGTCAACTATATGTTTACTGATTTCCTGCTTGCTTAACACATCAATTAGTAAAAGGAAGTGTTGAAACCTAAAACATAATAAGAGGTTTACTTCTCTTTGTCATTCTATCAGCTTTTGCCTCACTTTATTGTGTTACTGCTGATAGGCTAATACACATTAAGAACTACGATGTCTTTGTGAAGAATTGACCCTATTTTGATTATATAACACCTCTCTTAAACGTGATACTTTTTATTTTGATGAAGAAGTCTGCTTTCTCTGAAATTAATACAGCTACTCCATAGTTAAAAAATATTTTATATTAACATGGGACATCTTTTTTTATTCCTTTACTTTTAACCTATTTGGTTTGTTTTTTGATCTTTAAAATGTGTTTCCTGTAGACAACATGTAGCTGGACTTTAAAAAAAAAACAAAACTACTTATTCTGCCTCTTTCATTAATATATTTGGACCATTTATATTTGTTCATCCAAAATAAACAACTGATGGGTAGATACCAATTAATAGTTATCAATTAAGGCAAAGTTGAGGATGAACTTGGGGGAAACATGATCCGCAAACACATCTGTGGCTATTTTCCTGAAGGTAAATTTGGAAGCTTCAGCCCTTAAGAGGTATAGGGTGTACAGAAAAGAAAAAAAGACAGGAGGGAAGTGAGCAGTGAGACAACATGGTCACATTCTTGTGAAACCCAGGGAAATCTACATTTCTCATAAGATTAGGTGGATATTATATGTCAGTTATGTAGATGTTGGTGGAAGAGAGTCTGGCCCAGATACTATGCATTTCGTGCAACTACAAAGTATCTTCTCTTTTCCTTTGGAATCCTGTGATAAATCCACCTCTGCAGCAAGCCTATGCTCCTGAAACTTCACAAGCATTTCCCAGCTTCTTTCCCTACCTTAGGGGAGAGAATAAAGCCAAAGGGCTTGCACTTGAATAAGGCTCCCATGAGACCTGTACTCTGTTGAGAAAATGTTTGCTGGTAAGTCTGCTTAGGTGTCTTCAAAATAGTTACTTTTCTCTGGAGTTTTTTTTTTTTTTGCTCTTCATTTTGGGGAACTGATGGGAATCCTAGATGTAAAACCCATGAAGTGTGGGACGGAGCAGCCTGAAACTGAGTCTCAGAAAATTCTCATTCTCACACTAGCCCACACTCTGCCTCCAGGAATTAGCCACAGCTGTCCTTTAAATAATGCTACAAGTGTGTAGTTCCAGAGAGTTCTACTTTCCTGGATCTGAGGTTATTGGGGTGTTAGTTTCCTCCGTAACTTGAACTTTCTGTTAGTTTTTAGATAAAAGGATCACTTAGTTTCAGCTTTTCCTTGGTATTTTATGAACACAGGTGCCAACTTCAAAGTTTTTTACATGTCTGAGCTAAAATTAAAAGTCATAAAATACACTATTGTTTTCTTCTCCCACTCCCTGTTGATGAATTCATGACTAAGCTGTGACTGAGACTCTCCTCCTGGCCTTCAAAATTCAAACTTCTGGTTACACATGATGTCATTAACAGAGCAAATCTAACTGGAGAGCTCATGGGTACATCTGACTAGATGCTCATAAACCATCACATGAACACACCTATTTAGTTAGTCCAGGTTTTTGTTACCATGGAATCAGCAGCTCAAAAGCAAAAAGAAAAATTAATAAATTTTGAAATTGGTGCAGTTAATCTGAAGTTCATGTCTCTTTGTCAATTTAGATTCCTAATCTATTCAGTGTTCATACTTGCAAAAACCTTGAAAAATATTAATGTATATATTTTTAGTTTCTCCAACTTGACCAAAGGATAAATCATTATAATTACCTCTTAGATTCAAGGTCTTTTATTTATTCTTTGTGAATTGCATAACCATCTTTTAACGTGCATTTATTTACAAAGTTTATACTATGTATGGGCCATTTATGAACAGAAGCT
The DNA here is from genome assembly GCA_963573935.1 of Arctocebus calabarensis. Classification (NCBI taxonomy): domain Eukaryota; kingdom Metazoa; phylum Chordata; class Mammalia; order Primates; family Lorisidae; genus Arctocebus; species Arctocebus calabarensis. The sequence continues at coordinate 39,775 of CAUYON010212932.1, forward strand.
GAAAAATTGGTTTATTATTCTCATTTTAATGTATTTAATATATCAAAAGCATAAATATGTCAAATGTTAATGTCCTTAAAATAACGCATTTATAGAGAGCACTGCAACTGTGGCTTAAAGTTGCTTTAATTCAAAGGTTTAAAATGTATAATATGTGATGTAACATATTTAGAAATCTTTATGTGTACAGATTTTCTGAATTAATTTACCTTAAAAGTTAATAATATTTTGTTTTAACAAAGAGTAACTACTTACAAATAAATTTAAATAAATATAGGTTTATTTTTGACAAAAGTTTGAAAAATTTAAAAAACTTTAATGAAAAGTATATTACTTTGTAATATTCAGGACAGAATTTTTAAAATACAGATTAATTAATTAATTCTATATATAAACTTCCATTGGCCAAAGAAATGATTTCCATTTGCAGCCATTATTGTACATTTCTGGCATAAGATGATAATAGA
>CAUYON010212933.1:0-24569 GCA_963573935.1 Arctocebus calabarensis
GTTGGGTTATAGCCTTCATATGAAACCTTTAAATTAGCTTCATAGTAGGGCTGAGTACATTGGATACTTTTTCTTCCATTCTTGAGATACTTGGCTAAGAAGAATATGTTCCAGCTTATTGTTACCATGACTTAGTAATTATGAATTGGGCTGCAATAAACATTCTGGTACAGATGCCTTTGTTATAATGCAATTTTTGGTCTTCTGGGTATATACCTAGTAAAGGAATTATAGGGTCGAATGGAAGGTCTATTTTAAGATCTCTAAGTACTCTCCAAGGAACATATTAGTGTGCATTCCCACCAGCAATGTAGAAGTGTTCCCTTTTCTCCACATCCACGCCAACATCTCTGGTTTGGAGATTTTGTTATGTGGGCTAATCTTACTGGAGTTAGGTGATATCTCAAAGTAGTTTTGATTTGCATTTCTCTGATGATTAAGGATGGTGAGCATTTTTTCATGTGTCTGTAGGCCGTGCGCCTGTCTTCTTTGGAGAAGTTTCTCTTAAAGTCCTTTGTTCATCCTGAGATGGGATCACTTGTTCTTTTCTTGCTAATACATTGGAGTTCTCTATGCATTCTGGTTATTAAACCTTTGTCGGAGGCATAACTTGCAAATATTTTCTCCCATTCTGAGGTCTGTCTGCTTGCTGTACTTACTATGTTCTTGGCTGTACAGAAGCTTTTTAGTTTTCCCAGTAGTGTATTTTTGATACTGCTTCAATTGCCTGGGGAGTCCTCCTCATAAAATATTCGCCCAAGCCAATTCCTTCAAGAGTTTCCCCTGTACTTTCTTCTAGTATTTTGATAGTTTCATGTCTTAATTTCAAATCTTTAATCCAGTGAGAGTCTACCTTAGTTAATGGTGAGAGGTGTAAGCCACTCAACCTCAACTCTTATTAAAACAAACAAACAAAAAGAACCCTGAAATTTCTTTGGTTTAGCTATATGACTTATGCTTTATTAACTACAACACTGAAGGTTCAACGTGTTTTTCCAAAAACAAATTAGAACTATATGGCAGGAAAGGATACTAGAATACAATAGTTCTGTTTCTGTCTTCAAATTAGCTGTATATAGCTGAATCAATCTGGTTCTGCAGGTCACAAAAAATATTGACATCTACCATATGTAAAGTGTTGAGCATTGTGCCAAGTAGATTAAATACCTTATTCTAATTATTCTTCAGTAAAATCCCTGAGGTCATTACTACAAATTTTCACCCATGTAGCCTATGATAAAATTGGGTATTTCAGAGGATAAGAAACTTACATCAAGTCCACTAAGTCAAGGAAGAAGCCCAAGTGCCCATTGACTCACAAACAGGTTAATAAATTGTGGTATACATACACCATGGAATATTTTGCAGCCTTAAAAAAGATGGAGACTTTACCTCTTTCACGTTTACATGGATGGAACGGGAACATATTCTTCTTAGCAAAGTATCTCAAGAATGGAAGGAAAAGTATCCAATGTACTCAGCCCTACTATGATACTAATTTATAGCTTTCTTATGAAAGCTATAATCCAATTATAGCTCAAGAAGGGGAAAAGGGAAAAGAAGGGGAGGGGGGAGGGGAGACTGGGTGGAGGAAGGGTAATTGGTGCGACCACACCTACAGTGCATTTTGCAAGGGTACGTGCTAAATTTACTAAGTGTAGAATATAAATGTCTTAACACAATAACTAAGAAAATGCGGTGAAGGGTATGTTAACCTGTTTGATGAAAATATTCCAAATTATATGTAAAACCAGCACATTGTACCCCATGATTGCGTTAATGTACACAGCTATGATTTAATAAAAAAATAAAAAATAAATCATGTGGTGATAATGCAAAAGTTAAGGGGTATTTAAAAGGTCAGCACCAGAAATATATTCCTGATAGAGAACTTTAGTCCAAATAGAAGTTTTAAGACAGTTTTCCCTTCTCTGGTCAGAGAGGTTAATACATCACCAGAGAAGTCATAAGTGTAAAGACCACTGTAGACCTCACTGAGGGTGGCACTAAGGACTGTACTGTGAGTATTCAGGCTCTGGGGGCAACCTGATTCAAATTCCAGACCCAGATCTGGCTCTTACTAATTGCATGAACTTTTTAAGGTGTTTAACCTTCATGAGCTATAAAATGGGAAAAATATGAACATCTATGGTTCTGTAAGACTTGGCATCCATATCCACAAGAAATAGTAAATAGAAATTTTTAGGTGTCACAAGGATCAAAATATTGCATGAAAATAACCTTGCAGCACAGGGCATATGAAGAAATAAAGAAGGAAAGCTGCAGTTACTCTTTGGTCTTCATATGTTTAACTTCCATGTAAAAAAGCATTCAAGCAGTATACATTCAAACCTTTATTCTAATTTCCCTATGTAACTGGTAAACAAGTATTATAATCAAACACCTGGTGATGCATCTACAAACCAACCAATGAAGATTGGTTTCTATATTGTCCATCTGTCCATTCATCAGCCAATACATTCCTCCATCTCTTTAAAATATATTCACAAGGCATCTAGTATATATTGAGGGGTATAGAACCTACAGCCTCAAGGCCACATTGAGCCCTCCAGTTCCCCATATGCAGCCCCTCAACTAAATCTAAACTTCACAGAAGAAATGTGGCTCAGCGACTAGGGCGCCGACCCCATATACCGAGGGCTGCGGGTTCAAACCTGGCACCAGCCGAACTGCATCAAAAATTAGCCGGGTGCTCTGGTCCCAGCTACTCGGGAGGCTGAGGCAAGAGAATCGCTTAAACCCAAGAGTTGGAGGTTGCGGTGAGCTGTGACTCCATAGCACTCTACGGAGGATGATAGAGTGAGACTCTGTCTCCACACACACACAAAAAAGAGAGATTTATTCTGTAAAATTTGGATTAAGTCAAAAAGTCACACTCAAGGATCCAGAAGGCCATAGGTAACTGTAAAGGCCGCAGGTTCCCTTTTTTGAGGTACATTGGGGTACACTGGGAATGCAGCAGTGGCCATAGGTAACCGTAAAGGCCACAGGTTCCCTTTTTTGAGGTACACTGGGGTATAATGGGAATTGAGGTACATTGGGAATGCAGCAGTGAACACATTGAATTAGCTCCTGTCTATAGGAAACTTAAAATATACCAGGAGAACCAGGCCCTAAATGAGCAAATTCAGATAAATTTATAATAGAAGCAGAAATTAATGTGAAGGTAGCATTCTAGACAGTCTCTCCTTTATAGAGACAACAAGCCAGCAAAGAATGCTTAAATGTAAAAAGTAGTTCTAATACCTTGTGATAAGGGCTGTGATAGGAGATGTATAAAGTGCTCTTGGAAGAGGAGAGCAGAAGCCGACCTAATCTAGAAAAAAGATGGGGATCGGGCAGGGAAGCATCTCACAGTGATGTATAACCATAACCAGATAGAGAAGAGGGAGAACAGAGAGCCTGGTGCATTTAAGGAACTAAACAAAATTGATACAAATAGAGTTTAAAAAATTGAGGAAAAATGTGAAGCTCTGTCAAGAATATGAGGATTCTGTTGAGAAAGTAGTTGAAACTGACACTATACAGAATTTCCATAGAATTTTAGTTGGATACAGAAATCACCCAGAGGGCTGAAAATTGAGGTACAATTTCACTACATGTTCCAATGAAGTCAAATGGCAAGTCTGGTGGAAGTGCTTGAATAAGACAGCTGAAAAGATATTTTAATCAAAGAATGAAATGACAGAACTGAAATCAGAGATTGGGAAGTTCTGGGTGTAAATAAGATTATAGTGAAGCCATAATAATGGGTGATTAAGAAGGAGGGAAAAACCACCAGATCATTGAGGATGAAGAAATAGACCGAGGGGTTTATGAATGTTGACATCATCTAGGACCATAACCAAACTAGGGACAAATAGGAATATTACGAGCCAGGCACATATGACCATTGAATACTTGAAATGATTCAAATATACCATGATAAATAAAATTTTTTATTATTATTATGAACATATTGTATTTTATTTTTTAAAGTAAACTTATTTAAGGTTAATGCGAGAGTATAAAAGACCAGGTCAAAGGATTTGATTTTGTTAGCTAGAGTCCCTCTTGTGGTTATGTCCCACACACCAAAGGTGCACCCAATACCCACACCCCATGCCCATTCAGTAACAGCACCCCAACCCCCTCCACTTCTCCCTTACTACCCCTCACCCCTACTTGAATTGAAATTAGTTTTTCACCTATGTGGGCATGCATCAGATCATCTGAGTTTCATCTGTTTCTTTTTATTTCTTTAATGTCACTACTAGAAAATTTTAAATTACATGTACAATTTGAATATCAACTCCGATTATATATCTATTGAACAGTACTTAATACAAGAAAGAAATAGAGAATTCTTGGGCTGAATAAAATGATGTGTAAAGAGACAGGAATGTTTTATATATTATAGCAATATCTCCTGGTGCAGTTATTTAAATATTTTGTTTTCATGTACTTTTATTACATAATAAAGATGAATAGGAAATAAAACTGCCAACAATAGTGTTAGTAGAACTGTGATTAAACTGATGTAATCACCTATATCAAAACATACTAATCTCGAAACTTGAATTGTAATATCACTGATCAATACTTCATACTTGAACACACAGATTATCCCTTGCCACTAAGTAAAACAAGATTTCAAGCAGTTTCTGGAAGGAATTAAAGCTTTTCGGTGGCTCTGATCCTCATTGCTTTGTGCTTGCTTGGTGATGAGTGAATTGAGTATCAGCCTTTCTTTCTATTTGAATGTTAAGATCTGTATCTAGAATTGGGTTTAAGGAGAATAGAGCAAGCCAGCTTCATCACTTGGATAAAATATTTCTCCTTACAATTTAGTTTAATTTTCTAAAATTAAGCATTAGGACTGTGGGTGGTAGTCAATGTAGCCACAGCCAGAAAAGAACTATTTCCCCCATTATTTTTACTCTAAAAATCTTCCCATATCATCATTTCCAAAATGAAGTAAAATAACAAAAGAGCAATGATATCAAGCTGGAAATAGGTCATTTGAGACGTGTATTGAGACGAGGAGTGGTATTGTTAGAAATTAAAACATCTAATTATTGATTGAAGAATCAAAGTAATTTAAAAAACCCAGCCATCCAAATGCAAAGAAATCCACAAATCCTTATCCTTATCTTTATTATCCTTTGATAATTAGTTACAGGTTCACTCTTTTAGAATCTCTGGGATCGAGGTCAATGAATCTGCATTTTTAACAAACATCCCCAGGTGATTCTTAGGCACACTAAAATGTGATTACTACTAACCTAGTTCAAACTGTCCATTGCACTGATAAGTAACTTGAGACCCTGACAATGTCAGTGACGTCCACAAGACCTCACAAGTAAGTGGCAGAACCATGCCTTACACTCAGGTCTCCTAATTCCTAATTTAAAGTTATTCTGAATAACACCACACTGTCTCGATCACCGTATTTTAGGTGCTAATGTCTTTCAATGGAGTCTCTATATCCTTTAATATTTTTGACAGTTGTTCAAACTGCTTCTCACACGGAGCTAAAAATCTACCAAAAATGCACAGAGTTTTAGAACTGAAAGGTACCATAGAAATAGCCTATTTCCATTTTTACAGCACTCTGAACATTCAGAAGCATTTTTATTTGTAGTTGAAATTTGTCTTCCTTAAATGTCCACCTATATTTTGCACATGTTCTAAAATGCGACCCAGTGTAAGTCACCCCTTCACCTATGACAGCCCTTGGCTGTTTTAAAGTAGTTCTCAAATTCTGCCACCCTTTCCCCACTGTGCCAAATCTTTTCCGTAGTCTGAAAAGTTTTATTTCTTCCAAATATTCTTCATGACAGGATGTAGAATCTTGTGTTTTTAAAAAAATTGTAACCCACCTTTTTAAAAGCAGTAGATCATACACACAAGAATGAATTTGTTACATTTTCTATATAAATATAGACAATTGAGACTACATCCCTGTCTACCAATCCCCTGTTCCCAGAGTATACAGCTATATACCCTTATGTCTGGATGCTTCTCTCATCCATTACTTTTCTGTCTGGCCCATGAAGGCATGTGAGTTTTCTCCACATGCTGTAGGTATACTTTCTGTTCAAACATTTCTTTTAAGTTTTCAGGCCAGTACTGAACTCAAAACTCCAGACGTAACTTGGCCAGAAAAAAAGCAGCAGGGATGATCACCTTCTTTGTTCCAGACACTACAATCTGGCATCTATGCATACTGCACACATGTGGGTTGTCTCCTGCCTGAACTTGATCAGTGTCATGCTAGTGCATTTTTCGGAATCATATCCCTCTCTACCTCCCAATCATCCACCAGAGAAATTTTACAACAATAAACTCTGATTAGATTATTCTGTAGCTTATACATCTGGGATTGATGGTAATAGCTCCTTGCCCTGCCATTTAAGACTCTTCATATTTTTAATTTTTGTATTTGTATTGTTTATAGGCAAGTCCTGGCTATCTATGATTTCTGTAAGGGCAATAAATAGATCTTATTTCTACTTTTATCTAAATTCCCTTTGCTCATAAACCACCCACTCATATCCATATGGAATTGCCATATATATAGCAGTTATATTGTTATCATTTACAATACAAATCTTCTTCATGGCAAATAGCTAAAAATCCTATCCCGGATTATATTTTGTTAATGTGGATTTTTAAATAAGATATGTTTTTCAACTCATATCTGAATACTTATTATTTCATGGATGCTTGCATTTCAAACACAAATGAAACAAATTTTGTAAGACCACTGTTCTCCTGAGATCAAAGGGCGTTTGTTCTAAATGAAAAGCAATTATCTTTCAATTAAGTTATTGGAAAATATCTCAGAAAAGAAATTACCTGTAAATTAAATGATCTACAAAAAGATAAAAAAAATTATGAATGAATTTGAAAAATTATGGATGTGCATGCAATTTAGGCAGCAGTCCCTAAACCAAGTTCCCATACACATAGATCATTCTTAAAAATCAAAAATCACTTCTCTCTGCAAGTAATAAACTTTCAGACATTGATTGGCTAAAATTTTAGGTATTTTACCAACCTATTAGGAAAATGCCCATCCTGGGTTAAAATTTTTCTTCTACCTTCTGCATTAGTGGAAAGACAATCACATGTAGTTGAAAGCATAAAACATCACACACTATAACTAAAATAGAATCCTCTAGAAGCAGCACAGCATAGTAGCAAGCACACTGGACTAGGAGCAGGACTTAGATTCTAGTTCCACTGCCATTGTGTACCATATTACATATTTTATTGTACATATTATATATTACGTGCATTATAGGCATAGAAAAAATGGTACTCAAAACATGAATTTTGACTGCAAATAATGAATTATTTCTACTATAGAATAAGGCCTATAAAGTTCATTTTCTTCTATATTCATAATAAAAGGGAATGTTCAGATTAAAAAATAGAAGCAATCTAAGATTCAGACACAGAAGACCTGGGCTTGAATCCAACATTTCCATTTACTAACTTTTGTGACCTTGGTGAGCACTCCAAATCCTGATTTTCTCATTTGCTAAATAATGATAATGCCACTTATACCATAGGGTGGTTCAAGAATTAATAGTGGCTCATTATGTAGTTGATATTGACTCAAACTGGAACAGCGGCTCTAGAAATACTTTCAAAGATATTTAACTTCTTTGTACAACAACCTTAGTCTAAGTTTCTTTCATTCCAACCATCTGGAATCTTACTCATTACAAATTTGACAATTTAAATATGAGTGGTTACACTAGTTATCTTTAGGTCCATTTTTACAGAAAGTAATTTTGCCACTGGTATAAATTAATGATTACACTCTTATGTTAGAATGTCAAGGGCATAGATTCAAAGGGTTCCATTTGGCTTCATTCATTCTCAGAAAACACCTTGGCACATGAACTATATAACTGAATACACACAACCATGAAACCTGATTGAAAATATTTCTACGAATTATTGATGGGGAAATAACTAACAGTCCTTCACCCCAGAGACATTTGTATTTCTCTAGGAATTTATACTCTATTTCATTACTAGCATGAACTACTTTGAATACCATGGCAGCAATCTAGCTCTAAGCGCTTGTTAAGTGAGAAACTTTCAAGGATCTGAGATTTTTATCTCACCTGCAAACTAACAAGTTTGTGTGTGTGTGTGTATATTTTTATATATGTATATGTATACATATATATGTATATGATACAAGACCTCTGGATCAGAAATAATGACCATTCATCACTTACTCACAGCAGAAGCACCAGAGCAGTATCTTAGCACCAAACTGTTGAGCCCTAATCCTCATGGAGAGACACAGTGAGGGCAAGATGTTATTAATACCTACACATGTAATGGGTTGCACCACAGGAGAGGAAACCCAGACGTAGAAAATTCTGGCCTTATACAGGGCTCTAGAAAAAGAGAAACCTTATCTTTATTCTGGGTCAGCAAAAGTCTCTGTGGAGAAGAAGATGAGGTCTTTATTTTTATAACTCTCAATTGCCTTTAGAGAGGGAGATGTCTCTCAGTTTTACTATCCTAGAATTTCTCCTTATAGAAACATTCTTAATTTGACTACAAGTGCTCAGAGGAATGGAAGTAGGCAGAAACAAGATATTCATGAATAATTGTTTCCCAACACTCCCTTCCAGCTATCCACTATGGTATCCAAAGAGAATTCAAATGTTAAATCTCAAAATAGCATACTTGTGTTTTAGCTCCTTTTCTTGAGTTGTGTATATATGATGTCAAAACAAAGAAGGCTAATTGAGGCAATGGAAAGAAAACATATAAAAATGGAGGCAGCTAAGCACAGTAAAAAAAAAAAAAATCAATGGCCAGGAAATCAGGGGTCTAACTCTGACTCTGACATTATTTTGTTATATGATCTTGTTTAAGTTACTTATTTCTGAGCCACATATTCCTTTTCTGTGAAATTGGAAAATGGAAGAGGTTTTTACCCGATAGTTCCTAAGGTTGCTTTCTGCTGTCACATTCTTGTCTCCTACCAGTAAATCAAATCTGTCAATGGCATGTTGTAGAACCATTAGGAGTTTTAATACTGTACATGTTAAATAACCGTTGCTGAGAGTTAATATACTAACAAAGAAAATTACATTTATGGGAAGGTTAAAAGTAAACATTTCTTGAATAAATGAATAAAAAAATTAAATAAAATATACTTTTAAAATCTTATGACTATATACATGAAATTGACTATTTCAAACATCTACTTTAGTATTTCAGATAATTGGACATTCTATTTTTTTGAGACAGAGCCTCAAGCTGTCACGCTGGGTAGAGTGCTGTGGCATCACAGCTCACAACAACCTCCAATTCCTGGGCTCAAGCGAGTCTCTTGCCTCCGCCTCCCAAGTAGCTGGGACTACACGCACCCGCCACAACCCCCGGCCATTTTTTGGTTGCAGCCCTCATTGTTGTTTGGCGGGCCTGGACTGGATTCGAACCCACCAGCTCAGGTGTATGTGGCTGGCGCCTTAGCCCATTGAGCCACAGGTGCCGAACCAATATTCTAAATGAACATTTCTATATCTTTCAAATATCAAAATATACCTGGTCTTAAAATTATGTTTAAAAATAAAAACAGTAAAATTATGTTTAATGTAACAGTTGAATAAAAGATGTTTAATGATTATAATAAAGCAAATGATCAATGTGCTATATAAATATTATATGAAATATTCTCATGTTGCATAAATTTGCATCTACTTGCTTTATATTTATTCACCCCTCTGTGGCTACATTCCAGTTTATCAAGGTCCTATTACCTACCCCATACTTCCACACAAGCTTATCATCATGAAAGTATGACTAGCACACATTAAGCACTCAATATAAGTAAAGCCATAGAGCTATTTTATCCCCAACTATGTTGTGTATTTTTTTAAAAAATAGGTACCAGGGTGGTGTCTGTGGCTCAAAGGAGTAGGGCGCCGGCCCCATATGCCAGAGGTGGTGGGTTCAAACCCAGCCCTGGCCAAAAACTGCAAAAAAAAAAAAAAATAGGTACCATTGGATATACTGACCAGGTAGCTAACAGAGTAGCTAGCATATTGTTGTGCCTATAGAAAATATTCAGTACAATGCAGAACACACTTAGTGTATTTTCACACTTTGCTGACTGTGCAAAGATGTCTAAGATGTGCTTTACAGGAAGTCACAATTATTGATCACCAATTTTAGAGAGAAGCCCTTAGTTAAGTACATATATCATATGTATATAACCTGAAGTAACAATTTCAGTCTTAAAGAAATAGTTTTTATTGATTATGTTCAGATATAATAGGACATATCCAAATTAAAATATATATTCCCAATAGATTCTGCTGGTAATAGTATTTCAAGTCCTTTAAAAGCCAAGAATTAATACCAGATTAAAATCAAGTTGATAAAATATGATGAGGACTTTTAATGTTACTTAACTTCCCATGTGTATGGTTTGAATTTTTTAAAGGAACCATTATGTATATTTATGTGGCTCAAGATGTCTTCAGATAAACCCTTTTAATTCCATGGCTACCTCTGGGATTTATACATATGCTACTGAAATTAGTCATTCTATTTCACTCTTTTGGGATCACACTTCTAATTTATTATTGTACATAAAGTTTAGGTAGCGAGGTGTATAAAATATGTCCCTTCTGAGATACATAAGATAACCTATATACTGATCAGAACTGGTGAACAGGCAAATTTATTTTGCCTGTGCAAACTAGAGAAATAAAATGAAAGAAGTAGCTTTCTTTCCTTATTCCAAATGCTTTCTTCTACCCAATTTCTGAATAGGGATTTAAATTTCACCTATTTGTTTTAAAGAGAGAGAAAAGAAAAAGAAGAAAAGAGGAAGAAGAAGAGGAAGAAGAGTGAAAGAGGGAGGGAACAAGAAAGGACTGCAAATGTTAAGGTCAATGCTAGGTATAGTGGTTAGCGCTCATACCTTGAATGTTTTGTCTTAATGACATATCTAAACTTCGTGCAGATATAGACTATGAATACATTGGTAGCAGATAGGGAACCTAAGGCCAAGTAAAGGGAATTGATTTCTGTGTGTTTATGGAAGATTTTCTATGACAGCAGTATCATAATACCCAGTTTTGTTTTATTTTACTTTCTCTTTTGCTAATCAAGTTCTATTTCTGCCATGGTATACCAGTATAATAGGACACATTGCTCTTAAGGCATAGTCCGATGCGTACTTAAGAGTTGTGAACTTTAGTTTCAAAGATAACTTATTAATGCAATTATTATCTTTTATTGAGATTTCTTAATTAAAGAAAACTGCCATGCAAGGCATCTCATATTAGTTTCTTACTGGGGCTGTAACAAATTACCACAATCATAGCAACTTCTGTTTAACAATGAGAGTTTACTACTTTAGTGCTCTCTAGGTCAGAAATCCAGAATGAGTCTTACACAGCTAAAGTTAAGGTGTTGAAAGAATTAATTTCTTCCTTTTCCAACTATTAGAGACTGCATTCTTTAGCTCATCATCCTGACCAACCCAAATGTTATCTTATCTCTGTCTCTAACTCTGACCCTCCCACCTTCCTCTTCTAATGACCATTGAAACTACATTAGACAAATCCAGAAAATCCAGATTACAAACTCCTTTATTTAATCACATTTGCAAAATCCTTTTTGCCCCAGTAAGTAACATACTCACATTTTTGGGATTAGGACATGAATTGCTCAGGAGGGCATTATTCAGTATACTGTGTAGCCCTAGTCTAGGGAACTGATGCAAGATATGGAGGCAGACATGAAGGAATAGATTGCTAGGGGTCTTGCTGGCATGCTACCAAACTTGAGATTTATCTCACAAACAAGGAAGATTTAGTAATAAATTTTAAGCAAAGGAACAGCATGAGCCAACAGATATTTTTGAAAAGTTCTTTAAGTATGGAAAAAGATTAGGAACTTGAGAGTTCAGACAAATATTTCTAAAGAGAATTTTACGGAACTTAATGGCTACCTGAATTTAGGATAAGAGAGAAAGGGAGGAATGTGAATGACTACAAGCTACTGGGCTATGTGGTGTGGGAAGTGATGTTACGAATTGAGATAGAGGAAATAGAAGTAGTAAAATTAAGGATGTGTTAGAGATAATCACTTAGTGTTTGGCTTTATATAGTTTTTCACTGTTCGGATAAAGAAGCTCAGACTTAACATTTACACAGTGGGTAAAAAGCAACATTTAAAGAACATTAGAACTGGAAAATATTTTAATATATTTCTTTGACTTATTTTCAAGATAAGGAAATTGAACACAAAACGAAAAAGAACTTACATAAACATCATATACAAAGGGTCCTTTTCCTCCTATAATTATAGACTTTTCAGGATAAATTATTACTACCTTGTTACTTTCAAATTTATGACTTCAAGTACACCAATTATGTTGTTTGAACCAATTGTTATGTTGTGGAAATGCCTCAGCAGCTCCAAAGTGACCGGCAGTAAGTAATTTTTTTCACAGACCAATACGAATTCACAACTGCTGCGTCCAGTTGGCATGTAAAGCTAATGACTGAGAGGCTTTACTACAACTTTACAGAGAGATAAACGTAATTTTCATTCATGCGATATTCCACCAACTAAAAGCTGAATGGAAGGCACTGAAAATACCCAATTTGCAATTTATAGAAGGAGAAATTTTCAGTGTGCTACTTCAGTTTTTGACGATGAAAAGCTTCGTCAGATTGGAAAGTTGAAAGAGAAAGCAAGAGAGGGAAACATATGAGAGAAAGAGTGCAAGCAAATATTCTCCAAACTGTGTTCTACAAAACCTAAGTCCAATGACATGATCTGGGGGGCAGTTTTGATGACCAAGTTTCTAATTATCATCATTAGCATATTCATCCTAATGAATGTCAATAACTACCATTTTTAAGGGCTTACTGTCTCCCAGGCATTATGGTCAACACTTCACATGCATCATCTAACCTAATTTGTGCAGTCATGCTGGGAGGTAAGTACTATTTTGTTCTTTTCACAAATAATAAAGCAGCACAGAGATGTTAAGGAATTGACCTAAAGTTACCTAGCTAATGATTAGCAAAGTGCATTAAAAGCTCTGGGAAGCTGTATAGAAAAGAAGGCTGCTCTGTTTAGCCCAGCATTTCTCAAATTTCTTTGTCTCAAGGCCATTTATATACAAGCATTGTCAACTTGTGGCAACACATTGTTAAATAATGATGCAAAGCATTCATACACTCACATATTTTCCCTAAGTCAGCATCCACAAAAACTACAATGTAGAACATAATAAAACAAATTATATTTTATTATGATTGACATTGACCTCAGCAGAAAGAAGTTGGAGATAAACTTTCTGGTTCCCAGTAGATTTAGGAGTAAATGGCCAAAAGAAATAGATACTCATGTAGTTTTATCAAGGGAATGGAAGATGATAGCATTCTTTTTCTTTCTTTTTTTTTTGCAGTTTTTGGCCGGAGCTAGGTTTGAACCCGCCACCTTCAGCATATAGGGTCAGCACCCTACTCCTTTGAGCCACAGGCACCACCCAATGATAGCATTCTTAATGATGGGGGTAGCGCAGAGCGAGCTCTAAAGAACCCTGAAAAGTGCACCATAAAAAAAGAGCTTTAAAATCTTGTCAGACCAATAATGTATGAAGCCTAAGAAGTAAGGACTTTTCTTCTCATTTTACTCTCCTCTGCAATGGACCAAACCTCAAGGAAGGATGTGAAAAAGAAATAGAAATGAAGCTTACTACATCCTCTATCCATGACTGTAGGATATCCTGTCACAGATACGATAGAACATAGGGTTAAAAGTGCTAGGCACTAGGAACAGAGTAATCTGGACTAAAGCCAGGCATAGCTAGTGGCCCTGAGTACTAAAATCAATACTCAGTGGACACAGCAAACTGTCTCAACCCTAAGTCATATTTAGCAGTGATAATAAAATCCAAGACAGAAGTCCTATAACCAGAATTTGTTAAGATCAATCATGCAGGTAAAGATAAACTCCTTGAATCTGAACCTTGACTCTCTCTTTGAAGCTTGCCACTGCACTGTGTTTTCTCATGCCTGAGATTTCAATAAAAGTCTATGAAGATCTTTAGGAAAGGCCGTACCCTTGTCTCTCCATGCAGAGGGCTTGCTGGTGTGGGCCTCCTCTCCCCAGGTCCCTCAGTTCAATGCAAATGAACTGAATAGATGTTATTTATTTTGTACCGAGTCGGACCAGATAGCTGCCCACTACAAAACACTAGCAAAAGGAGATGAGGGAGTCTTAAATTTGAATTCTAGTATGTCAATTATCATGTACAAATTACTATTCTAATTTGTGAATTGGTATAGTGTTTGATGTCTAAAAGTGATAAACAGTTTTTCTTTTATCTATCTAGGAATGATTAGAAAACTAGTGGGACTATTAGAGTTTTTCTTCACTTGCAAGGAAAGAGCTCACCTTTTCAATTTTAAAAATTGGAAAAAGGCAAAAAAAGAAAAGTCAAGTTCCTTTGGGATTTCATCTCATAAGTAGAGCCTGATCAATGCAACAGTTTAATTTATATACATATAAATATATATAAATAAATAGACCTCTCTTTCAATACATATATATAAATATCTATATACACATACATATATATATACACCACATAATACTGCTTATGGGTCAATCAATAAGCTCAAATCTTTCTTCAACTTTAGAGGTTTTCAGGTATTGTAACTTTAAATATTTTGACCACTATTTTTTCCTTTACTTAATCCTGGAAGACCTAGTATATCTGAGAGAAAGTCTCTCAATCTGTTGTTCATTTCTATCAATTACTACACTTCTGTTATAATTGACTCAACAGTGGGGATCAGTATGGGCGGAAACAGGAGCCTGCTCTCTTCCACCCCTACCTCTTTCCTTTCTCTGGGATTGAGATCAAATCATTCCTTTAGACTCAGATCCTCTTACTGATGCATCACTAACAGGACAATGATGCTACTAAGACATGGCAGCTGAAAAACTATATGATCTCTCCAGAGGCTTCAACAACTAGAATAGTCTCTACAATTTCTGGTTTTACTTGGGTAACTGATATCTATTTGCTCTAAGCTTCCTCTTTTATTGTCATTCTAGACCTAATAAAATGTTTGTTTCCTATTTACTTTTATTGTCTCCATGCACATCAGAAGGTCCACCATAGAAGAAATGCACATACCTTTCCTGAACTAATTCAATTACATGAATCTTTCTATTCAATCTTCAAGACTATATTTAAGTGTCAATTCCTTTATAAAGTCTTTCCTGGTCACCCTTCTCTAATACTTGTATAATTCTCTCACTTCTAGTACTAGTTGACCCCTGGAACTTTTACATCTCTAGTACTGCTTATATCATATCTTACTTTTCAGGCATTAAGAAACTTATGAACCTTCAGTTACTAATTGCTGAGTACTCGCTATATGTGCCAAGTATGGTGTTATGTTCCTTCACATACATTGAATAATTCTCATTAAAACTCATTTCGCAAAGAAGAAATTGAAGCTCAGATAAGCTAATTCATCAGCCTAACTGGTAAGTAAAAGAGCTCATGTATTAGAGTTCTCCAGAAAAATGGAACCAGTAGGCTATTATTAGACTATAGCAGTGGTTCTCAACCTATAGGTTGTGACTACTTTGGGGGTCAAATGACCCTTTCACAGAGGTCGCCTAAATACATCCTGCATATCAGATATTTACATTACGATTCATGAGAGTAGCAAAATTACCGTTATGAAGTAGCAACAAAAATAATTTTATGGTTGGGGGTCACCACAACATGAGGAACTGTATTAAAGGGTTGCAGCATTAGGAAGGTTGAGAACCACTGGGCTATAGGTAAAGATATAAATAATTATATAGATTTACTTATAAAGATTTATATACAAATCTCTTTCAAAAGAGAGAGAGAGATCTCCAAATTCCATAGGGCAAACTAGCAGGCTGAAAATTCAGGTAAGAGTTTATGTGGCAGTCTCGAGTCTGATTTCCACAGGAACATAGGTGGGAAACTAAGGCAGGATTTCTATGTTACACAATTGAGGCCAAAATCCTTTTTCTTTGGGACACTTCAGTTTTTGTTCTTAAAGGCCTTTAAATGATTAGATAAGGCCCAACCAGATTATGGAGAACAATGTCTTTTACTTGAAAACTGATCTAAATATTAATTACATCGAAAAAATGTCTTCACAGCAACATCTAGACTGGTGTTTGACCGAACAACTGGGCAGCATAACCCAACCAAGTTGACATATAAAATTTACCATCACAGTTGGGACTCAAACACAGGTTTGACTCCCAAATCTTTTCCATTTACCAGTGTATTATGCTGATCCCCTGAGGACAAGGCATACCTCAGTCATTTCCATATCTCCAGTGCATACTGTTGAACGTGGTAAAGAGCATATCCTTAGTAAATATTTGTTCTATAAGTAAAGGGACCTACCTATAGTGAGGCTTCCTGGAACTTCAAAAGGAGTTTGGAAAAAGGTAATGTTTTTCATGTTAGGTATTGAATACACTAAAAAATTTAAAAATTTTATACAAAATGTATAAAAATGATCCTGCAAATATGAGGAAAAAATGAGATTTATAAATAAAGAACTAGCAAGAGCATAACAAACTAGGAAGTAAAACACACCATTGATGTTCTGATTCCAGAAGTAACAAGAAAATAGTAAATCCAGACAGGCAAATAAACACAAACAACAACAAAAGGAACTCATTAGGTGAGTTATAATAGAAATAACCTAGTCATTAAAGCTCTGTAAACCCTTCTGTGAAAATCTAGTTTTGACTCTATTTAGACTGTCCCCTAAAATACTGTTAGAAAGACACAAAACATCAGATGGCCACTCATTAGCTTTGATGAAACATACAAGTTTCCAGAAAAATCCAAACACATCAGCCTACAAAGTGTGTGTACTGCTGTTAAAACATATCAAAGATCTTTAGAAATAAAAAGATAAGATAAATGATGTATTAGGCTCTGATGAGACACATTGAGTAAGGAAGGTTATTGTCAACTAAAATCAATGGAGACAGTAGATCACAGAAGCCCCAAATGCCTGAGTCAACTATTCTTTCTGATCTGTTTGAGTGCAAGAACTCAGGGAGCATGTGAGAAGAATTTTAAGTAAATGTATCATTAAATGTATTACACTAGCAGATGGCTTATGTTAAAAAAAATTGGCCATGACTCAGAACTGTGAACATACACAAGTTAAACTTTCTCCCTTTACTGGATTCCAAATTTAAATTAGAAATTTATTGCACTTTTCTTATCACTTGCCCATATTAATGGCACAAATAAAAGAAATGTTGCTTTCTTGTTAATTGAGGTCAATAAAACACTGCGGCCTACTTATGTCAATGTCTGCTTCATAAGTCAAATGATGGAAGTAGCGACAAAGTGGTTCCTTGCATAATTATCACTGCTTTCATCCATTTATCACAGACAATCGAGGAGTAAAACAACCAGATCTTCTGGCTCTGTTAAGATCAAAGTGGTGGCAACAGTCCAGTGATACAAAATGAGATTGATGCCAGCCAAGAGCCAGGCAACAAATGTTTATATTCCGATAAGAATAAAATTTATAAACTTACAATATCTACTAATAACTTGGCCTCTGTGAGTTTTTATCTCCTTTCATTAAAACTTGCTTTGTGGGAATTAATTAGGAAAGATTATCTTCCTAAATTCTATTGCACAGAGAAAAGTTACTAAAAATTATTAGAATAATTAAGAAGGAAAACATTCTCTTTGAAAGGGATCCTTTTTCCCCCTCATGTTTCCACCATCCACCAATAGTTAGTACATTTTTGGCGTTAACCTACATGTGTGACATTGTTTTTACCTTTTTTTTTTAGCTTTTCTAATCTTCATTTTTTTGCATTTCAAATATTGATATCCTCAGTGAATATCTCAAGGCCTCACTAGCTTTAATGTTATTTTTAGAAACACTTCTAACAGTATCATAGTCTTTCATCTTAACCCAATCACTTTCTTTTGCCTTAAGATAAGGCCTTCCTTGCGGGCAGAATGAGGACCAAAGACCCCATTCTTGGCAAGGGAAAATACCCCCAGAAAAAAAGGAAAACCAGAGAAATAAGCTGAGGAAGGTGGAATAAAAACAGGTCAGCTAAACCAGCCACTAAATTTCTTATCTGAGTAGTTTCCTGCTTTTCCTAGAAGCCTGGCCTGTAGAGGATACACCTTGCAGACTCATCTGCTGGGTCTGTGAACAGTCTAAAGGAACAATGGCCACATAGGAAGCTGCATGCAGGGCCTGAGTAGAAAGATTAACCAGGCTGTCCCCTGCCCAGTCAACAGTCAAAGCAAATATCCATTGTGGAGATTTGTATTTAGCCAGGGCATAGATCAAGGGAACAGCTTGAGCCCTACAATATGGTTAGGAGAGCATATATCCCTTAATCAACAGACCAAGTCACCCCTGGGTGGAGATCAGAGGAAAATTTTTCTGTCCCACCAATTCTTCAGAGGAGACTGATTTGATGCTGGTGGCTGTTTACTCCACAGTGAACTAGCGGGGATTAACCCCCCCTCCCAAGGAATCTGTGTGTGTGATCGCAGACAGGAGCTGCCCACACACAAGGCTCAGGTTCCACATTTCTCAAAACTGCTCAGACTCTTAAAGTTAATGATTATAGAAACAATAGGTGCTGACATGCCCACTCGGAGAAACTGCTGGTGTTTTTGTTCTCTTCCTCAACTTACCCTCTGGGCTAATGAAGAACTAACCTTCAATAAAAGCTGAGCGGAACACTCAGGACCATTCACCAGAACACCACTAATGGTGATGACACCCTGTGTTTCTTACCTTTGAAAATTTTATTCTATGTATCCTTTGTCTCTGGCCACTTCTAACTTTACTTTTCTTCAGTCTCTGCCAGCTCCACAGGTTTTAAAGGACCCTGCCCCAAGGGCAGGACCCAGGCGCTTCCTCTTGACTTCCTTAGCACTATTAAATATGCTACCATCCTTACATACAATTAGCCACAAATATATGTCCTGACAATTAAGTTCATGAACTCATCCTCGAGAAAATGCCACATACCTCATTGTGGAACACCATCAAAGTACTCCCCCGAGGAAGTGCTGCACTGACTCCAGGGCCTCATGCACTCTTCAAAGCAATTTTGGAACTCTTTTTCAGGAATGACCATCAGAGATGATATCTTATTATTCTTGATGTCTTGAATGTCATCAAAATGTCTTCCTTTCACTATTCCTTTACCTTTGACGGAAGAAAAACATCATTAGTGGTCATATCTGGTGAGTATGGAGGGTGTTCCAATACAATTATTTGTTTACTGGCTAAAAATCCCCTCACAGACATGCCATGAGAGCTGGGGCATTATCGCAATCCAAGAGCCATGAGTTGTTGCCCAAGATTTTCATTTCAGATTTCCCTGTTTCTCTATCATTGTTTACTTGATCTGTTATGCTTCTCACCATCCACCAATACTTTTCATGCACAATTCACAAAATTTTTGCAATGTTTTAATCAGCCCTCATTACTGGTTTCCCAGATCTATCTTCCTCAGTGACACTTTCTTTCCTCACATAAAAATGTTTAATCCATTTGTACACTGCCTTTTTCTTCATGGCATTATCCCCATGAACGTAGACTAACATGTCCCTGATTTCACTTCCACATTTGCCAAGTTTAACAAGAAATTTAACGTTCATTGCTTTAATTCAAGCTCTGACATTGTAGTGAAGACACATAAACACTTTCAACAACAACTTAAATGCCATTCAGAAAGACACTGCCACACATCAACACAAACACAGCTATGAGACACTAATATACCAAGGTTATGAAACATTACTGAGTTGTTTTTATAGTGCTGGCAATGTAAGTACACAGCAGCAAGTTCATGAACTTAATTGTCAGACCTCATATTCAGTTTATCTTTTATGATTTCTATTCCTTCCCTTCCCAAACCCCTGCTGTTACCAAGTTCCATCATTTCCACCTCTGCAACATGTCTTGTATCTATATCTTGCCATCACTACCATTAACATTTAAAAGGTATCAGTTTACTGATGGTTAATCAAAAAGACATTTTTCTATTAACATTGGTGGATAAGTTTCATAAATGAACTAGATACCTTTATGATACATAAGAAAATTGCATTAGTTTGACAACAATATTGTTTTATAAGATTCTATGTGTTCTCATGAAATAACTACTCTTTCCATGCTTGTAGACACTGCATGAAAAGTATTGTACTTTTATTTACTTAGCATTTTTCTACTATTTTTATATGTTGTCCTCATTTTTTATGTTTAAGGAAAATATAGCATTTTTCTGTTATATTACCTTTATTACCTGACCATTCAATACACTCTATACTATGTAAAATTGTTAGTGTCTGCATTTGTGACTAAGGAATTTTCTTCAACCCATTCTCAACCACTAACACCCATTCTGGCCATGCTTTAGCCAACAGGAAATGCTAAAGAAGTAACATGCCCTTGGAACAGACCTCAGCCTATGACTGGTAGAAATTAGAATATTAATGTGCTGTCCCACTGATAGCATCATTTTGAGGAGTATCAGGTTATTTTGGTCATCGTTTTTCCCATGGAACATCTTCAGTCACCCTCAGGAGCAGCTGCTTGATAATATACTGTTTATTGGCTTCCTTGCCTTATCTGTCTCCTACTGGCATCCCTTTTCCCTTCCAAATAAATTAACTATAGTTGAATCCTAGTCTCTGGATCTGTTTCCTATGAAAATTGAAGCCATAAATTTATACTTTCACTATCTAAAGAATTCCCTAAACACACGATTCTTTGTTATTTCCAATTTATCAAAGGCTTTTCAGCTATAAATGTATTTATACAAAAGGCTTTTTTTCCTTTTGAGTCACTATACTGAAGTATGTTTCTAAAACCAGAATTCCTGGGTCAAGTTATATCTCTAATTATCCATTCTCTTTGAATTACATGTTACTAAACTTCACACTGGGAAGACTGTAACAACTTCCAAACTGCTAGCAAATTCTGTGTATGTGATTGATTATAGCCCTACTATAGGGATTCATGAGTTTTGTTTTTTTAAAATTACTCAGTATGTGGTAGTACTTACCTGTCTCCTCAGTAGAATATAGATTCTTTGAGGAAAAAATAGTGTTTTTTTCTGTTATATTATTCACTGTTATATCCCCGTTATTTGATGTCTAATTGGTATTAAAGAAGTATTTGTGAAATAAACTAGTTATTAGTCTAAGATTAGAATCTTAGTTATTTATATTATAAATACTTTGATTATTATTATTGGATGAGTAACTATTACAGAGGTATGCACTAGCATAAAAAAGTAGAATAAATACACTTTCAACCTCTAACTTCTATGTCAATCTCAAAGTAGATCATGTAACAAAAAAATAGACTAGGTTGGATAATTACCTTACAAGTAAATACACATAATGTAATTCATTATTACTCACATAAAGAACTGAATCAG
Source organism: Arctocebus calabarensis (assembly GCA_963573935.1). NCBI lineage: Eukaryota > Metazoa > Chordata > Mammalia > Primates > Lorisidae > Arctocebus > Arctocebus calabarensis. Next base: position 21,538 of record CAUYON010212933.1, read on the forward strand.
GTCACTGCAAATTTATGTGCAGAAAAAAGTCCTTCATTGAGGACATATGTCCTGCAACTGCTTGTTCAAACTTGGACTGGCACCACCCTTGTTATTGGTCCAGGTAGCCAAAGATAATTGTCTCAAAACATTTATGTAACCCTCCTAAATTTTCCTTTAAAAACCTTTGTCTTTCATTACCTCCCTGAATGTACACAGAGTGTCATATGGCACATGTATTCCCATTGTAATGTCTATTTCCAAATAAATATCATTTTTATTTAGAGAGTTTCCCTCTCTATTATTTAGGTGAGTAAAATATTTATTGCCCCCCAATTCTGGAGTCTGAAAGTCCAAGATCATCATGTCAGCTTTCTTCTGAGGTCTCTCCCCTTGGCTTGTAGGTGGCCTCTCCCTCACTGTGTACTCACATGTTCTCTCCTCATATTTGAGCATCCCTGGTGTCCTTATGTGTGTCCAAATGTCTTTTCCTTATAAGGATCCTAGTCATATTGTGTCAGGACCCACCCTAGTGGCCACATTTAGCTTAATCACCTATTTAAAGGCCCTATCTTCAAATGCAGTCACATTCTGAGGTACTATGGATTAGGAATTTCAACATATGACCTTTGAAAGGGTCACAAACAGCTCATAGCAAAAGTATTTATATTCATTTGAATTGAGGAAATTAATTTAGCAAGGAATATAGATAAAAAAGAAAGATCCTGAGACTGAATACTAAATAACATCAATTTTAGAAGAAAAAGTGCCATTAAAGGGACTAAGATTAAATAGCTATTGCAGTGGTTCTCAACCTTCCTAATGCCTCCTAATGCCGTGATCCTTTAACACAGTTCCTCAAGTTGTGGTGACCCCCAACCATAAAATTATTTTCGTTGCTACTTCATAACTGTAATTTTGCTACTGTTATAAATCGTAATGTAAATATCTGATATGCAGAATGTATTTTCATTGTTACAAAGGGGTCACGATAACAGGTTGAGAACCACTAATCTCGTGAGATGGTCAGGAGAGAATGGTGTCATAGAAATCAAGAGAGGGAAATGTTTCATCTGGGGAGTGATCAATACTGACAAATCATACTCTAACGTTGAGCAAAATTAGGATTAAGATGTGTTATTTGGGGGTGGTGACAAGGAATGTGCTTGTGATGTTGGCTAAACCTGTTTTAATGGAGTGGTAGCAGCAGAAAGGTGTCTGCATTGGGTTTAATGTAGAATATAAGATGAAAATAGAGACAAGAGGTTTGAAAATATTATAGCTTATTTTTATAATAATGAAAATAATACATTTTAAAAGAAAACATTGATAATTTACTCAAGAAGGCCTTGAGAAAGCAGGAGAGGATGGGATCCAAAGTACTAGCAGAGGAGTTGGCCTTTGATAAGAGGAAGTTACCTTTTTCTTCCATTCTTGAGATACTTTCCCAAGAAGAATATGTTCCAGCTCCATCCATGTAAACATGAAAGAGGTAAAGTCTCCATCTTTCTTTAAAGCTGTGTAATATTCCATGGTATACATGTACCACAATTTGGAAGAAAAAGTATTGAATGTACTCAGCCCTACTATGAAGCTAATTTATAGCTTTCATATGAAGGCTATAACCCAACTATAGCACAAGAATATGGGGAAAGGGGCAAGGGAGGGGAGTGGAGGGGTAAGATTGGGGTAGAGGGAGGGTAATTGGTGGGGCGACACCTATGGTGCATCTTAGAAGGGTACAGGTGAAACTTTAAATGCAGAATACAAATGTCTTCATACAATAATTAATAAAACGCCATGAAGGCTATAAAAAAAAAAGAGAGAAAGTTATCTTTGTTTCTTGTATGGGAGTGGTGAAGGAAAGGAAGAAAGAAAATGGATACAGATTGTATTGCTTGGTGGTAAGAAAATGAACAATGCCACTGATTGTTTCAGTTTTTCAGTGAAACTTGAAAAAAGACATCAGCAAAGAAAAGGAAGGAGGAATGTATAGGTGAGATTTGAGAAAGAATGACAATACCTGGAAGCTTGAAACACTCATCTATAATCTTTTATCCCATCAAAATCAATTTTTGTTAGTGGTGAGAGGTGTGGGTCCAGTTTCAGTCTTCCACGGGTGACTACCCAGTTCTCCCAGCACCATTTGTTAAATAGAGATTCTTTTCCCCAGTGAGTTTTTTTAATTAGGCTTATCAAAGATCAAATGACAGTATGTGGCTGTGTTCATCTCTAGATTCTTTCCCAATGTGCACAATGCAAGGCTATATCTCAAAATAACTAAGATTAAATTATAAATGTCTTACAAAAAATAAGTGCTTGAGGTGATGGTTATGTTAGTCAGTCTGATTTAAGTATTCCACATTGTATAGCAAAGCATCACATTGTACCCCATAAATGTATACAGTTATGATTTTAATTAAAAATTAAATAAAAACATAAAAAAGACATATGTACCTATATACAGCATTTATTGTCACTTCTGTTTCTCAACACTGTGGAGTGTGCTCACTCTTCATATGCAGTGGCCTAAAGGGCACCGATAACTCTGCAAATTGGTCTTTTGTGATTGAGAGCCCTTAAAAAAAGTAAGGTAGTAAAAGGGAAACATTTTTTTAACTTTTATTATATTCAAAAACAGTAACTTCAAAAGTAATTATATTGAAAACCCCATTTATTGAGTTAACAAATCATGAGTTAAAAATAATTTAATTTTTAAAGACTTTCACTGAGTTCAAAAATAGCGAAAGTATTTTATTAATTTAATTCTTTTCAAGTCAGTGTTTTGGAACTCAATTAAAGTGTTTTTATTACTTTCATTTCCTTAAGCTTTCTTCCACACTCGGTCAGGTCCCCTTTGCCAACAGAGCTGGCCCAATTGTAAATGGGGCAGGTTCTACATAGGAAATAACATTTCTCATATCCTTTCCTATCATTTAAATTTCCTGTCCTAACTTCACCTCCAGATGTTTTGCTCGTTTATTATATTAGTTAATTTTGCCCTCTGTCATATGCCATTAAATGTACACACACACACACACACACACACACAC
>CAUYON010212937.1:0-30443 GCA_963573935.1 Arctocebus calabarensis
GTAGTCCCAGCTACTCGGGAGGCTGAGGCAAGAGAATCGCCTAAGCCCAAGAGCTGGAGGTTGCTGTGAGCAGTGTGACGCCACGGCACTCTACCCAGGGCAATAAAGTGAGACTCTGTCTCTACAAAAAAAAAAAAAAAATTAAAAATAAAACCTTTAGCTTTTTACATTTTCAAAAATAAAACCTTTAGCTTTTACTACCAAGTTTTCATGCTTGAAATGCTCATGTGAAATCTATGATTAAAACTTTTAAGTAAAAATCGCTTCAAATTCTTGATAGTTATCACTCATGAAACAGTTCATTAATAGATGATGAAATGGTCGTCAACCGCTTTTCATTGCAACCATTAACAATTTTCCAAAAGCCAAAATTACAGTTAACATCTATTTTCTTTTGTTGACAAATGTAAAATTGAAATTGATGGTGAATCAATTTCAAATCCAATGGCACTTCTTTACATCCAACAGTGCAAAGTCATGATGACGTTTTTACTGGCAGAGCACCCATGCACAGTTAGACCAGTCATCCTGGAGGTAGCCTGGGCAACACTAAAAGGACTTCAGCTGTGAATGGTGATCCTCCGTTTGAAGACAGATTTGGGACCCTCCTGCCAGGAGATGCAAATAAAAGCAGAAAGAACAGTTTACCTATCCTCTCTGTGCACATCATCCAGGCTCAGTAATTAATAACATGTGACAGTCTTATTTTATATATTCTTGCCCCATGTTTCAAAAATATTTATCAAATAGCTGGGTGCAGTGGCTCATGTCTATAATTCTAGCACTCTAGGAGGCCGAGGTGGGTGGATTACTCAAGCTCAGGAATTTGAGACCAGCCTGAACAAGACTGAGACCCCATATCTACTAAAACTAGAAAAATTAGCTGGGCAATGTGGCAGGCACCTGTAGTCCTAGTTACTCTGGAGGCTGAGGCAGGAGGATAGGCTAAACCCAGGAATCTGAGGTTGCTATGAGCTATGATGATGCCCTGGCACTCTACCCCAGGGTGAGTGACAGAATAAGACTCTGTCTCAAAAAAGAAATAAAAAAAAGAAAGAAAAAATTTATCAGATAATATAAAGCAAGTCCCAGATAGCATGTCATTTTCTTCATAAATACTTTAGTATGTAAAACACCTCACCATTAGTATATCTGACAAAAATCAATAATTCCTTTATATTAGGTAATAATTAAATTTCTCTGATATCTCAAGAAGAGCATTTTATTCATCTGAATTATTTGAAGCCAACATCTACCCATTGCATTTGTTTATGGTTTCTTAAGGCTCATTTTTTTCTTTTTGAGTCCTTAAAACAGTCCTGACCCTTCTACGCTGCTTCTTTAATGGAGAACTGGGGCATTTGAATATAGAACATCCAGAAGGACACTCCGGCTTTGCTGGCTGCTTCCTCTAGCTCCTACGCTTCTTGAAATACGTAATGAGATCAAGGCGTTTGATTAGATTCAGGCTCAATTCTTTTTTAGGTATGAAGATGTCATAGCTAGGTCTGAGCGCTGTCAGCTGCGTCACATCAGAAGGCAGGAGTCTGGTCATTCCACTTTGAATGACACCAAGACTAATGAGGAGCTTCATGGGGACCGTCTGCTCCATCCACTGTGAAGCCCCTGTCAACTTTCTCCTAATGGTTTTAGCATCCCTTGATTATTGCTTAGATATGTTATTCACCAGATTTTAAAATGTCCAGTACCTGGTTTTATTATTTTTCTTCATTTATTAGCTGGACTGCTTCTGTGAATAGAAATCTCCCCTCATTGATTCTGAAATACAGATTGTACTAAAAGGCAAGATTAATATTTAACTTTTCCCTTTGTTTTTTGTTTTCTGTAGTATTGAATTGTTGTCCTTATGCACTCCAGTAATGACCAGTGAGGCTTAAAACAATTTTTAAAAGTATCATTATGACCTCATGGTTATGTGCTTTAGTCCATAACAGCCAGTGGGTTTTTGGTGTATGAATCATCCTGTTCTGAGCCAGCAGGAACCCCCATGAGTTCATCCCTGAGTGCTTGTTGACATCAGGGGTTTTTGTAGTTTGCTTGTTTTTTAGCAAAAAGGTGTCCCAGGATTATTCTGAATATATCCTGCACCAGGGATCAGCCACTTCTCCAAAATCCCCAGTTTTTTTTTTATTTTTGTTTAGTTTTTGAGACAGATTGTCACTCTATTACCCTGGATAGAGTGCCCTGGCATCACAGCTCACAGCAACTTCAAACTCTTGGGTTCCAGCAATCTTCTTGCCCAGCCTCTCAAGTAGATGGGACTACAGGCACTAGGTCAAAGAATTAGTAAGCTGTCTCCCCACCTGTCCCTTTTAGCCTTCCACATGGACCCTGGGTCACCCCCTTCCAATTCCTCACTGTTACACAAGCCTTCTTCCAGGATCTTAAATCCCCAGAGGAAATTCCATTTGATAAACCCCTCCCTGGCCATCTCAGAGTGGGAGCCCTTGAAATATTTATATAAAACCTTTCTCTCCTTTCACTAGGCAAATATCCTTCTGCCAGCAGAGACCTGGATAAAAATCCAAGTTTGGAGATTCGAAAGTGGGAAGTAGGCCATATACATCAGCACCCCTTTATCTAAGCCCCAGGTTGCCAGGGCCCACTCTATTTGGGATCTGGGATGGCAGTCATGGATATAGTCATCTGAGGGCTTGACTGGAGCTGGGGAGGGGAGAAAGAGGATCTATTGTTGAGGTGATTCATCAGCATGACCCGCAAGTAGGTGCTGCCTGTTGGGAAGAAGCCTCAGTCCTTTATCATGTGGATTTACAGGGTTGCTTGAGTATTCTTGTGACATTGCAGATGGCTTCCCACAAAGCAAGTGGTTCAAGAGTGGGGATTACACAAGAGCAGGTAAGAATCACAGGAAACCAGTCCACAGGTTGGCTACCATATTTCTTAAAAGGTAATCCCTTCAATAAATGACTCTAGAATTATGATCAATAAGACAAAGTAAAACCAACCAACCAGAGAGTGATTCACTGCAATCTGATCAGGGTGATCACATCAATTCTGGTCCCATTATTTTTCTCTTAGTTTACTTCTCCCTAGGAGCTGCACACAGATTTAATTTGTAAGTCAGCCTTGTCTAGCCTTAGGAAAATTACATTTTTAAATGCAGTTTAAATTTTTTAATAGAAATTAATTAAGTGGTAGGTGGGGATAATTATTTGAGGGATTTATCTGTTAATTAAAGAATTAGGGAAGTGTTCCTAGTCTACAAAAGTCACTGGGTTTATGAAGAAAATAAGATTTGTAGGTTGGAGTTTAAGGGATTCAGAAAAACTAGATGTTTATGATTTTCAGTGGTTTTCACCAATATTAATAGGCACACATGCTTCACTAAGACAATGAGCCTCAACTGAACTCTTTCTAATTTGGCCTCTAAGTCAGGGGTCCTCAAACTTTTTAAACAGGGGGCCAGTTCACTGTCCCTCAGACCATTTGAGGGCTGGACTATAGTTTAAAAAAAAAACTGTGAACACATTCCTATGCACACTGCACATATCTTATTTTGAAGTAAAAAAACAAAACAGGTGTGACGCCTGTGGCTCAAAGCAGTAGAGCGCTGGCCCCATATACCAGAGGTAGTGGGTACAAACCCAGCCCCAGCCAAAAACTACAACAAAACAAAACAAAATGGGGACAAATACAAATACAATATTTAAAATGAAAAGAAGACGCCCCCATCAGCAAAACAAAAACAACCTCCTAACTTCAGAAAAAAAGGCCGCCTTTAACTGCAAAAAAAGGCCCTACTAATTGCAAAATAAAAAAAAAAAATAGACCTCCTAGCTTCAAAAAAAAAAAATTCTCACTTGTTCTACCTTGGTCCTCAGGCAGCAGCAGGCTCTGCCCAGGCAAGCTTGTGACTTGTCTGATCACGAGTCTCAGTCTCACCCGAGACTGAGAGGAGAAGTCCAAAGACAGAGAGAAGGAGGGGAGTCAGAGAGTGCAGTGCATGTTCCACACATGTGCACTGCAGCCTGGGACCAGTTGGCTGCTAAGCAGGACAGGCAGTGGTGGCAAAAACACCCGGCGGGCTGGATAAATGTCCTTGGCGGGCCGCATGTGGCCTGCGGGCAGTAGTTTGAGGACTCCTGCTCTAAGTGAACACCCTGGCCTCTAGTGATGGATACATGTATCTCATGCATGCGATTCAAGTTGTACAATTATTTTCTATGACATTGAGTTTGTTAGCCATCAAAAATAGTAGGCTCTTATTTGAAAATATTTATACAATTAAATATGTTTACATAAATGTTTCCCTGAATGCACCTACCAAAATATAGCACTATATTAGTTATATATTAGTTAAAGTTTTCTTCCTTTGAGTATGAACATAGTCTTGTGTGTTTTAAAGATTATTTAATTATGTTTTAAAATTTCTTTTGATATCCACCTTGTTCCACGATCTTGGTTCACATTGTTCTTAGTCAATGTGAACATCTTCCATTTGTGCTCTCTGTTCTTTTTGGAAATGATTTAGAGCTTATCTTCACTTTTTGCTCCCAAATTTCACCTTTGCTCCAAGTCAAAGTATCAACTGCTTTCTGAGGATCCCAGTTTCTTTCTAGTGAAAGCTACTGGTAGAGACCAACGTCAGGGTCATAGGGGTGCACTGCAGTTTGCTCTACACAGCACCTACCTAAGGCACCCCAATAACACCTAGCAATCTAGTTTTTTTTAAAAAAAATATAGTGCCAATGAACCTCACAACTATTTCCTTAATGGAAAATTTTCATGATATTGCACATAATTGTCTTTAATTACATATCAACAAAAAAGACCACGAGCAGTTGTGCCATCTCTGAAATACTGCCTCCAGGATGCTGGATGGAAGAAATGGCACAGCTATGGTTGGATGAGTTATTGTCATCAGGCTCCTGTCACGTGCAGTCAAGACTAATCCTTTAAATGCAGTAAGGTTAGTAAGCACAAAGTCAGTGTAAACAATTATTTCTGTTCCTATTCATTTGCCAGTTGCCAAATGTATTAGTATTTTAAAAAGATGATATATACAATTGAAACAGAAGAAAAAGGTAAATGATAATAAATCTAATGAAAGATGTTCACGATTTGTGTTAGTATCCTAGAAAAAGTCACTTATATACATGTTCACAGGCTATACATATTCAGGAATGTTTATTTAGCATTACTTCATATTAAAAGACTTAAAGGAATTTACACTTCAATCAATGAGAGGATTGATAAATAAATATAGAAAATTCATTCAGTGGAATATCATGGAGTGAAGATAGATAAAGTTTTTCTGTAAAGGCCTAGATAGTAAATATTTTAGCTTAGCTCTGCAATAAATCAATGCTACCTTGGTAAGTCCTAAAGCAGCCATAGACAGTATGCAAACAAATGGATTTGACTGTATCCTGGTCTTGCTCTGGTTTGCTGATCCCTATTCTAGAGTGGTAACAAAAAATGAATTAGATTTCATGGATCAACATAGACAAATGATTTTAATGAGGAAAAGCCATTGAAGAAGAAAGAGTAATAGTTTTAATTCATGCAAAACATGAATGGTGGGATCACACCTCTGGGGCATAATGCAAGGGTACATGTCAGTTCTATTAGTATAGAGTATAAATGTCTTAATAACAATAACTAAGTAAACAAGATGAGGTATATATTAACCAGTGTGATGTAAGCAATCCTAATTCTATATGAAATCAGCACATTGTACCGCATAAATGCGTTGATGTATGCATGAAAAAACAAAACAAAACATGCTATATATCTTTTATGGAATTATGCATCTATGCAGCAAAAGTTTTAACATAGGAATCAGAAAAGGAAAAGGGAAACAGAAAATGCTTTTCAGAGCTTAAGGTAATTATCATTTAACCCAGCATTTTTCCAAAAGAGGCAGAACCATTTTCCCTCAGGAGTTGGCTGGAACCAATTAATCATCCCTTTAAATTCACAGATTAGAAGGTTCTAGAACCAACTAATCATCCCTTTAAATTCACAGATTAGAAGCTGCTGCTGCCCCCTTCTACACAGCTGGGGTCACTGGACTCACCACCTAAAATTGAGCCTAGGCCGCAGCTGAGGGATGCTCACAAGAAGACATTATTTGAGCATATGAGCCCCATCCTTCTAGGTCTTTAAAATGCTTGGCCTGAGCCCCTCAACAAGTCATGAGAGTGAACGCTAGGCTGCTGGCAGTGGGATGCCTGGCTTCAGAAGAGGATTTCGGGTGGGTAAGCTCTGTCCCAGGGTCTGAAGGAATGGTCCTGCTCTCTGTCTATCTACTCATTGTTAGTCATGGTGCTGGGCTGAGGGCCAGGTTGACAACAACCTCCAGCACACAGGACAATCAGTCCTATCAGCCAGTCTTGTTTAGTTTGTGTTACTTTTGGCATTAAAGTCAAGACATTTTATGTATGTCTCCAGGGAGATTTTTTGGGGGGAAAGTATGAAACCTTGGCAGTATTCATCCCCCAAATTCCCCGTTCCAGTGGGCAGCACCAGGATGTAGTCACAGGTTGTGTCCTCTGATACATCTGTAACAGAGGATGCAGTGAAGGTAGATTTCTCCTATTCATGTCTTAGTTTTACTTAACATTGTAACATAGCTGAACACATTTTAAAATCAAGATTTCTTTTTTTCCTCAGGTCACCTGTAACTGGAAGCCTTGAGGGCAAAGAGCAACCACTTGTCTTGGACGCTGTACACTCCCAAGTGCCTTGTCTGGAATGCATTGTTTTGTTAATAAAAAAGGATGTGGAAGAAAGACCTGAGTTGACAAAGGACTGGAAGAATTATAAGTTATATGATGGCAAGTGTTTCTTGAGAGGTCCTGAGCTGCTTCATTCTGCTAAACTCGTTTGCTGAGGAGTAGTGTCACACTGGAAACATCACACAGGTTTTCAGGGGACCAAAGAACAAAGTGGCTTATATACAGTTTCTACTTAGGCTAGGATGATAATGGCAGAGTGGTATCAGCAGTAGGGCCTGTGAAGGCCAAGGGTTCTCTCTCCTGCTAATCTTCTATAGCTTTCCAGGGCTCCAGAGTGTCATAGAGAGGAGAAGATTGCCTGTTGCTTTGGAAGGGCAACTCCTGTAAAAAGAACTGGCAGCCTTCTGCTGAGAAAGGGAAGATGAATAGAGTCTTGGGGATGGAGTCTGGGGCTGGGAAGATGGAGCTGAGGATGCGTCAGTGATGATGGAATGGGTGCAGACTAAGACTGAAGACTCCAAGACTAGGACCCCATCTTGGAGATGGGGCTGAGAATGCTTCAGTGATGATGGAATGGGCGCAGACTAAGACTAAAGACTCCAAGACTAGGACCCCCATCTCCAAGAGGAGATGGGGCTGAGGATGCTTCAGTGATGATGGAATGGGCACAGACTAAGACTGAAGGCTCCAAGACTAGGACCCCATCTTGGAGATGGGGCTGAGGATGCGTAGTGATGATGGAATGGGTGCAGACTAAGACTGAAGACTCCAAGACTAGGACCCCATCTTGGAGATGGGGCTGAGGATGCTTCAGTGATGATGGAATGGGCGCAGACTAAGACTGAAGACTCTAAGACTAGGACCCCATCTTGGAGATGGGGCTGAGAATGCTTCAGTGATGATGGAATGGGTACAGACTAAGACTGAAGACTCCAAGACTAGGACCCCCATCTCCAAGAGGAGATGGGGCTGAGAATGCTTCGGTGATGATGGAATGGGTACAGACTAAGACTGAAGGCTGAACACCTCTGTAGAAGTCAGTGTAAACGGGTGTTGACAGCATCCCAGGTGCCTCTTCTCCCATACCAGAACAACATCTGAGTCCTCTAGGCATTGAAGTCATTCCCGGGGAGTAAAAAGGAGCAAGGAAAAGGGAAGAGGTGAGAAACCCTGAAACTACTTATTACCTCAAAGACAGTCTCAACCTGGAAGTGACAAGACTTATCTTGAATCAGGAAGATCGTTTTCTGCTGGAGGTAGAAGCCAGAGCTTCAGATATAGGTTTGAAAACAAATATAACTTTTTCTGCTTAATGTCATGCCACTTAAACCCAGTGCACCTGTACTGAGATCATCTGCATGAAGGACTTCTGTTTCACAGCAAAGCAGGACCTTGAACATCCACCACGTTCACCTGAGGATACTTACTCCTACCCCCTTGTATGACTTATTGACTTTGGCCCTACTGACCTTTTGGTCTAGCTAATTCCTTGTGGAGGGCTGTCTTGTGTAAAGTAGGATATCAAGTAGCATCCTTGGCTGCTACCTGCTACTGGCATCCCTCCTCCCAGTTGTGACAACCAAAAATGTCTTTGCACGTGCCCAGTGGCCCGTTGGCCAAGAACTGTTGTGCTAAGACTATTTCCCCTTCCATTGGTAGGAGCCTTGGCCATAAAGCAAAACATGGAGCTGCCCTCCAAAGTGTGGCTGCCAATCCAGCTGCTTCCAATACCATTGGCTTGCAAAGGACTCCAGGGAGCTAGAGCCTTGATTAGGCAGAGCTGAGCTTTGCCCACCAAATTCAGAGGAGAATGGCTGGGAGAACTAACCAGCTTAGGTGACCATTAGCTGTAAAAGACAGTAAGACAAAGGAGAGCTTTAATTAGTTGATGTAAGAAGATCAGACATGACTATATACAATGTGTTAGCCTGTTAAATGTCACCTGGCTTCATTTGGAGAATGGAGTGTGGGGTTGACATGTCCTGAGTCAGAGACTAGAGTCTAGGTTAGACTTGAAGACACTTCATAGCAGATCTCTTCCTTTCATGAACTGAACCTGAGTCACTCACTAACATGTACAGGCTTTCAGGAAAAGTCGTTAGTGACTGCACCTGGACCCCAGCTTGTACTGTGGAACTGGTGCTGGTTAAATCACCCATTTTTCTCCTGAACTCTAATTGGCCTCAAACTCTTCTTCTACAGGTTTGATCCTCTGAGAACTGTGCAAGGAAAAATAGGTGAAATGCATGCTCAAGCTGAGACCCAATTAAAATACTGGGGAGTTTTCTTTTACATCACCAAATCCACTTCTGCCACCCCAAATACCAAACCAATGGGACTTCTATTTCTTCACTCTTACCAGTCAGCAGATTTTCCTGACAGAACCCAGACTTCAGGGGCCTCAATTCTGGTTTTTGAGGAAATACCGGTGAGGACTAGAATTCTAAAGACTGAGGTGAAATCCTCATGTTGAAGGGATGGGAAAAGATGAGGACAAGGTAAGTCCCTGAGGTTTTGCCATGAGGGGATCAGGAAGTACATCCTAGAAGAGAAGAATCTCTACTTGTTATATAAACTTGCTTCCACAGGTTCCATCCGTGGCATTGAGCAAGTCAAATAGTCAGGCCATTGGAGAAAATGAATTCCCTACATGAGAAGGCGTGGTTCCTGATGACCATGTGACAAAGCTGCTGGAGATCAAGCTGGGCTTTGGGGTTCAGCCAGCAGCCTCAGGGTTGGTGTCTGACAATGTACAGAGACTTAGGAGATGGGGCAGTAGGGACTGAAGGGCAGTGTCCCTTTATGACAGGGACCATTTATCTTACAAAACTAAATTCATTTTTAAGTTTCTGAAAAATAGGTTTTCCTCTTGAATGTTCTTAGAAATATATTTTGATAGTTGTCTGAAATCAGACTTCTTGCTAGCAGCTGCTTTGACTGCCTGAGGTTTCCTAGGATTAGAATTCCAGCCGTGACAGAGATACTCTGCCACATCTACCTAACCTGGCTCCCCACTGCTGTCATGGAACTTGCACTGGGGCACGGGGGCAGAGGGCAATGAAGCCATCATGCAGCTCATGGCCTATAGGCAGCAAGTCTTATTTTTTGTCTCTGACCCAGGAATCTCCTGTCTTCTGCAAAACTGTGGCAGACTAACGTCTTGGCTTGCAAATAGGTAAAATCTCAGACCCAGAGTTCTTGAAAGTTCTGGTGGTGATAATGGGAGGCTGATAGACTTGGCTTTCTGCAAGAGAAAGAGCTAAGAGACCTTTTGCAGGCTGGGTTAGGGGATTTTAAAAGAAAATACCCCAGGACCTTCTCTGTGTCTGGGAGCAAATGCTCTTAGGGCGAGTAAGTCTTCACTGTTAATGAGACTAAGGAGTAGGAGGTAAGATTGAAACACAGCCCTCACTGTGTCTTGATCATTCTGCTCCCAGTGGGAGGAAAAAGGGCCAAAGAGACACCAAAGCTGTTCTAAGTTTTGAGTGAATGAAAATGTTTGGTTGAGCCACAAGGAGCTGCTAGAAACAGTCAGTGGGCCTTGCTTACTGGTGTATGCCACAACGCTTTACTGGACTTTCTGGGCACTGGAGGCAGATCAGATCTGATTGGCTAATGGTAGGTAGCCTTGGATAAAGGAAGCAGTCTCTATCTGGAGGTGCCATCAGGGTTTTGGGGCAACCTAGGTACACACCTATTGGAAAGTAGCAAGCTAAGAGCTGCTAATGAGTTCTCATTGAAAGGGGACTTGGCATTGAGACTTCCATTTGGGGGGAGAGGTGCGTCAAACTGGACTAAGATTAGCAAGGAGAAAAGGGCCAAAAGCCTTGTTTAGAAACAGGTAAGGTATACTCAAGAATGAAGCTGTCCTCACTGGTGGAATCTCAGCTCTCCATGCAAAAGTTGCTGTAATTCCTCTGGGAAAACTTTCTCCCTACTTTGTACCTGGCAGAGCCGCTGACCCCATGTGCCCTCCATGGAGCTTGCATGGGCCTAGCTCATTGAAGGTTTGGCTAATGTTGAAATGTAAGTGTCCATGGGCTGATACAACTGTTTGGCCTTAGTCATCGTGTTGAGCTAAGACTGAATGTGGTCGCCCCATTTGGTTGGCAGAACTCAGATTCATGGGCTACTGACAATGGCCTAGCTGTTTACTCCTCTGCCACTTATAGCAGAGTCTTTCCCTCAGGCAAAGGCTGACTCTGGCTGCAGTCAAGGCGATTGAACTTAACTCTACTTAATGCCAAAGCTAATGTTGCATGCCAGAACTCTGACTCTTGCCAAAACTTGGCACATTTGTTTCATGGTGAGGCCACATCAAAGAAGGATCTTTGCCCCTTCCTCTGCCTGGCAGATTGACCTTATCAGCCCTGGCGTCCCTCCATTCTGCCTTCTGGCCCCTGCTATAGAGCCTCAGGTTACTGACTGCACCAAAAGGGAGGCCAAGGGGACTCAAACTTAAGTCTTATAAAAATGACCTTGTCATTTACCTGAGCTGCCCAGGGCTCGATTTGAGTGGGGAATGATAGCAGGCGGAAGTGGAGCTCCTAGAATGGTCACCCAATTTTGTGGAGGTGGAGGGAGAACAATATGTCAGCACCTGTGCAGAGAATGCCTTAGACTTGAGGAGGTGAGGGGGTGGGGGGTATTAAAGACCTCTCAAAACAGTCCAGGAGGTTTGGTACAGAAAAACACACTGCATGTCCCTCAAACTGTAGCAACAAACTTAACTAATTGCTGTACCTGTCATCCTCAGCCAGAGGGCTGGGATGCATCTTGAAATGGAAAAATGCAGCCCAGCTGGTGTTATGGATAACCTCAATCTGGGGCAGATAGAACTGGGAGTCTTAAGTTTTGCAGACTAGAAAGCCACGTTGGAGTTACTTACAACCTGAGCTTTCTAACTGGTATAGATCCCAGGGGAGGGGTGCAAAATAAAGTTTCTGGGGTGCTGTGTTCTTTATAAATTTACAGGGATTTGATGTCCCTGCACCCTCTCTCTACCAGGCTAGAGCCTTTGCAGGCTCCATTGCTGAGCATCTCTGCTCTTTCTAGCTGTTCTTTATAGAAACTACATACACGATTACCTCTATCCTAAGACTTAGACCTTTCAGTGGTCATAGGAGACTTGGTGGTGTTTAGGGAAACACTATGTTGGTCCTGACAGGCACCCAAGTCATCTTAATTGACTGAGACTGGGTTGTCCTGGATGAGAGGGTCATCTGAGTCTTCTTCCTTGTGAGCCAAGGTAGAGTCTGTAATCACTAATACTTCCGGCTCTACCTGGGTTAATACAAAAAAAAAAAATTAGACAACCACACGGCTTACTCTAAGTAGACATCAATGGTTTGAGATGTTCAGCTGGAACCTTGTCAGGGCATAGCAGAGGTCATTATTATAGGTTGGTCTAACCCTCCTATGCTCTCAAATTAAATGGACTTGGTCTTGGCTCCTGTTGAAACCCCCTTGTCTCTCTTAAAACATATCCAGTATATCTACCCTAGTGCCAAACTGCCATCTTCTATTGGTCAGTAGTAATCACAGTGGCTGACTGAATGGCATATTTATGGGAAGATTTGCCAGGAGGTAGAAACGAGAGGCAGACATCGGTGAGGAGGAGCAGTCCTTCGTGCCATGCCCACGTGTCTCGTAATGACTTATGTCCTGGACCATGTCTTCAGGGGGGTTTGTATGGAAAACTAAGATAGACATGAGATCTCGGGAACAGAGGGCAGATTCTTCTGACCAGGATCTTAAAGATAAGGGTTTTCGTTGTCCCTTGGCCATCCAATTGTCATTCCAAACTCAATATGTCTACATCTGAACTTCTGCTCTTTCTAAAAACTGCAACCCTTGTAGGTTTCTCTCTAATGCCACCACCCTCCTTTTTTTCTGTTGTGCAGACCAGAAATCTAGGATGTCATTCTTTCTCCTCTCACGTTACACATCCTATTTGTAATGATGCCTTCTCATCTCTCTTTTAAAACATATCCAGTATATCCACCCTGGTGCAAGTCTGCACCATCTCCATCTAGGCCTCAGCAGAGGGTCTGGCCCATGGATTTGATGTCCCTGCAGTCTCTCTCTCCTGGGCTGGAGCCTTTGCAGGCTCCTGTGCTGAGCATCTCGGCTCCTCTTGGCTTTCCCCTCCCCTGAAGATGCTGTGTTTTTAGTCTTCTCTGCTTTGCCGAGTCCCCAAACCATTCTCTGCTGGTGTTTCTGTTTGTTTTTTTTTTTAAGTCATTTTTCTTGAATGCTTCTGCTGCCTCTTCCCTCTCTACCCACCCCAGCCTCTTAACTCATGGGGCTTTAGTGGGGTTTCAGGACAGTCATCTGTCCACCTGTAACTGGGAGTTGTAGCAGCAAGTTACTTAATGTAACCAGATTAAGAGCATGCAGCTAATCATGCTAGTCCCTTGACATTACCTCCAAATATTTAAGCATGAATGTATTGCCTCAGAAGTATTAGGAATATTGCTAGAACATTAAGCTTAAAACTAATGTGAAATACACCGAGTAGCCTGAGACAGCTGGAACATTACCTCAAAGATGAAAGTACTGTGTGTGTGTGTGTTTAAGGAAATAGGACCTTGTTTTGTCACCCAGGCTGGAGTGCCATGGTGCCGTCATAGTTCAGTGAAGCTTTAACTCCTGGGCTCCAGCGATCCTCCTGCCTCAGCCTCCCAAGTAGCTGAGACTACAGGCATGAATGACTGGCTAGCAGGTACTGTTTCTAAAGCATAGGATATCTAAGAATTGTTTAGAACTCAATTCAGCAAACTTGTACTTTTTCCTGTTATATATCCTGATAATATAGTTCTTAGCTGTGTTCTCTGAGTTTTAATGTATTATTATTGAATACCAAAATATGACTTCCTGGTATATTCAAGTTACGTGAAAAAATGAGTATCTTGCCTCAGGAATCCACTTTAATCAAGTTCAATGTATAAATATAAAATTCCTTTCAAAACAGTTCTTTGTCCTGTTATCTTAGGTTATTTTGTAGCTTACATGACAGCAAATACATTAGAGAAATATAGGTAACGCTTAAAAATGAAACAATAACTCTGGACCTGAAAATTGTAGAACTTCTAAGTTAACAGGAAGGAAAAGACAAACTTGATTAGATCAGCCAGTCTGAGGAACAGTAAACACAGTAAAAAGGAAATACAAATAGTAAAAATCAGCTAAATGGGAGGGAAATGACTTCCCCATTACCAATGTGCTGTCAGCATGGATTAAAGAACACAGTTGCATATTTTTAGATTAAGGAAAGGCAAAGAGACTAAAAGAAAACAGGTGAAGCAGTATTATTGCACGAATAGAAATTTAAGAATGGTTGATATTGTTAAAGCATTAAAGGACAGATTGTATGTACTGTAATTGCAACTTAAGAGACATGGTAGTCAAACTTGACCTACATTTAGCCAATTGTAAAAGCAAAAACTTCTCAAAAACATAAAGGAAGATAATGATTCTTAGTGGGATTGTTGAAAATACTTCTTAAATGACCAGGCTATTTAGTAGACAAAAAAAAATAAAAAAAAAAAAAAGGAAAACATATGAAGAACATATTTTGTAACACATATAAAAGAGGACACATATTTGGCCACTTAAACTTTTGTCAGGGTTTTGTACCGATCAATAAAATTAGAAATAAAGATGAGTGATCGCTTTGGCTGTGCATACACTAAAATTGGCATGATACAGACAAGATTAGCATGGCCTCTGCTCAAGGATGACACGCAAATTCATGAAGCCTTCCATATTTTAAAAATAAAAAATAAAGATGAATTTTTAATTAGTTTAAATTGAGAAATTATTATGAAATTAAATGCTTGGGTTAAATAAATCAAAATGACATAAAAGTTGTCTTTGAAATGAAGAGAACATTTTGTACCAAAAAAAAAATGGGACATAATTTAAGGTGAAATCTGAAGGAACATGTTAGCTTTCAATGCCTTTCGTATGTTTAAGACTGAAATGAACCAGATGCTAATTTCAATAGTTAGGAAAGAAAATAGAGGGAGAGATACTTACTGTAACAAGTAATATTTATTGAACATACACTTGTCCAAATGCCGGGCACTGTTTTACACGTGTTAATCCGCCGTGAAGTAGGCACTCCCATCCCATTTTACAGATCTAAAACAGACACAGGGAAGTGTCCATAACTCAGTGGGTAGGATGCCAGTCATCCGAGGAAGCCATACACCGAGGTTGTTGTTTTTGAACCTGGTTTGGGCCAGCTAAAATCAACAATGACAACTGCAACAAAAAAAATAGCCAGGCGTTGTGGCGGGTGCTTGTAGTCCCAGCTACTTGGGGCAAGAGAATCGCTTAAGCCCAAGCATTTGAGGTTGCTATGAGCTGTGACACCACGGAATTCTACTGAGGGCAACATCGTGAGACTGTCTCAAAAAAGAAAAAAAAAAAAAACCAGACACAGGAGGTTAGGTTAAGTAACTTGGTCAAGAGCATGTGATATTGACAAAGCTGGGATTCAAACCTAGGTAGTCTGGCTGCAAGCCCATGACCTTGACTATCATGCTGTACTCTTTTACATTGAAGCTTAAATTAATGGACTAGCAACAAAATTTAAGTTTAATAAAACCGGGTTCTTTGAAAAGAGCAGTGAAATTTGATTCAGGTAGTATGAGAGTAAAACTATTGAGAAGGGGAAAGGCAAACCAGTTACATAATTTGGCATTAAATTTGAAAACCTAAAGAATTTTGCTTTCCCAGCAAAACTTGAGTATCCAAAATTGACTTCATGTGGTTGGCAGGGTAGGCCATGTTCTATCACAGTAACAACCTTGAAATTTCAGCAGCTTAACAGCCCAAGGGTTTCTTTCATAATCTGAACTGTTGCGTGGTAGCTGAGAACACTGGGTTTTGGGTCATTGTCTGCCACTACTAGGCAGATAAAGTAGCATTGAGAGCTGGTGATGTGGCAGAGGGAGAAACAGGTAAATTGCACTGGCTCTCAAAACTGCTAGGAGGTGACATATATCATATCTACTTACATGTGACTAGTCAAATAAGTCACATGATCCCACTCAGATACGAGGGGGTTGGGTAGAGAGACATCCCTACTGTGTGCCCCAGGAATACAGGAATATGCCACAGATATTGTCCCAGTGGAATGTCTTTTAATTTTCAATATCCAGATTTTCATAGAATATTTCAGTCAATATTTTTTGACAGTTTGGGAAAAAATTGTTTACATCAAAAAGACTTACTGAACATCTCACTATGTGGGAAAAGTTTGTTACATTCCAAATATAAGGTAGAACTTCAGAATTAACAAGAGCGATGTGTGTCTCTGTGTTAAGAAAAGCATCATGGGCTTACTAAAAGTAAAGCAACTGTTTTTGGTGATGCAAAACAATGAAGGCTTTTATGTCTCAACATTTTAATTTGCTATTTTTATATAGGTGTTTAGTCTGTTTTTAGTTGGATTCTAGGAAAACTGTTGAGAAGTTGTGGGTTCCCTGTAACACAGTTTTCCCCATTTAAAATACCAAGTGTTGGAAGAACTGGAACTCTCTCATACACTGCTGATGAAATGTTAAAATGGTACAATCACTCTGGAAAATAATTTCTCAGCTTCTTAAAATATTAAACACCTATATGACCCAGTCATTTCACTCCCAGAAGAGAAATGAAAGCACATGTTCATCCAGGGCCTCATATGTGAATATTCATAGTACCTTTATTGTAATACACAACTGAGACTAATCCAAATGTCCAAAGAACTTATGGGATATTCATACAATGGATCATTTACTCAGCAACGAAAAGGAATGGACTACTGATATACAGAAATCTCAAAATATTCATGGTGAGTCAAAGTATCAGAGTCCTCCACCCTTAAAAGAGAATATATTGATGATTGCATATATATAATTCTTTAGAAAATGCAAACTATAGTGACATCATTTGGGTGACACTGTTGAAGATCACAAAGGGACATGAGAAAACTGGAGGGCAGCAGATACACTATCTTGACTGTGGCAATGGTTTCAGGGGTCTACGCATATCACAAAGCTGACAAATTATTTTCAAATTCTATGCCTAAAATATGCACAGTTGATTATCAATTAGACTTCAATAAAGCTACTTCAAAAATTAGGAATAGCCTAATTTAGCCTTACAGTTAGCATTTTCTTTCTTTTTGGGGGGGGGCACAGTTAGCATTTTCACATAGAACTTCTGATTTTCATGAACAAATTTCTGATGTGAGGTAGGAAACGTCTATATTGGGAAGACAGGACTAACAGCTTCCCTACACTGCATTCTTCTCACAGGCCCAAGAGTAGATGTGGGGATGAGGCCCCTGGTCCCTACAGACATTGGAGATCTCCCTAATGAAGCTGAGTGTAAATGAAGACTCCAAAATAATTCTGAGGAGATACCTGGATGGGCCCTAGGGGGGCTCCCAGACACATTTTCCGTCTGAAAATCACTCAAATAGCTTTGGGAGGAGCTTTTTTTTTTTTTTTTTTTTAAGATTTTAATTTCTCTGTAAAACCACTGGGCAGCAAACATACAGGCAGCAGAGAAGAATGAGCCACCCACTGGCTGCAGGTGCTACCAACACAGCACCCCCTGCAGGTGCTAATTCCGAGGTCTGTAATTCCTGCAGATGCCCAGATTCTAAAAAGCATCTGTACCAGCCTCCCCCTTTAGCGAGGGAGACTGTAACCTCGGTCTTTGCTGTTTCCCTATAGCTGCTTTGGGTTGCCTTCCCTTCTGTGCTCCTTGGAGAACTGGCTTCTTGGGGCTGCAGGGAATGGGGGAGCCTGCAATGTGTGCCTAGGGGCCACCTCTCTGCTGCAACGGGGTGTGGAGGAGTGAGCCTGGGCCACAAGCATGTGAGAGGCCTTTGTGAATAGGCCTAAAGCATTCTCTGGGCTTCTCTGGACCTTGTCCCTCACCACCACCCCCAATGGATGTGAAGGGGCCAATCTGCAATTCTCCCTCCTGCATTTCAAGCTCTGGGGAGGGAGGAAACAGGGAAGAAAGGTGGCAGGGTGAGTGAGAAGCTGAGCTTTGGGAGACTTGTGAAGTGGTCCAAAGTGTTGCTGGGGCTGCTTTGGGCACCTCTGCCCCACCCCAATCCTGGGGGCACTATATCTGGGCTTTGATTCCAGAGTGTCTAGGATAGAGATACATGTGCAACCAATTCATTCCACCCTTACATAAGTGTTTTTCAGCTTTGGCTGTGCTTTTGAATCACCTGGGCAACTTTTAAAAATCCTGATGCCCAGAACATTGGGAACTTCCGCTCACTTTCACTGATCAAAGCATGTCACTGGCCACATCCAACTTCAGCATGCCTAGGAGAGGTGTGAGTCTTTGGTAGACAACACAAAAATCACAACCCAAGAGAAATAGAAAACTAGAGGAAAGAAATTTCCAATGATGGCTTGATGGTTTTACAGATAAATTAATTCTCTGTAATTTGATTATAATTTCTAAAAATAGCTCATCCTAAAGCTATTTGAGTTATTTTCAAGTGGAAGGTGCTCATATATTTTATGAAATTAGCATTTGCTTAAAATAAAAATATAAGAAGTATAAAAATGAACTTTGAGCCTCAATTATAAAGATAGATATAAAAATTACCATGATTAGCAAACTGAATCAAGAAATGTATTAAAAGAATAATGACAGCAAACTCTTTAGATAATGCTTTCTGTGTGTCAGGCACTGTTTTAAGTGCTTTGCAACATTAACCAATTTAATCTTCACAACAATCCATTGCTTAGGCATTATTGTTTCCATATTACAGATGGGGAAGAAATAAATGGATCATCTTTGTACCCCTTGCTTTAGAGCTGAGATGAAAAAATGCAATGAAGGATGATGGAGAACAGTAACTCAGTGGTAGGGAGAGTTTTCTACATGTCTTTCCTTGGCCTTAAAGAATGTGAAGATGCAGGCATAGCTGTCAATTTGGGGAAGAGGTATAGCAATATATGCACCATACAAGGTGGCCACTAAAGTAGTAATCCCCTTGTTTTTGTTGAGTGGAGACGCATGTGTTTATGTTCTGAAACACTCTGAGTAGATTGGTAAAGGCTAAAGCAGAGGTAAAGGCTACCTCCTGAGTTCCTCACATACTTAGTCCTTTTTCTTCTGAATCCAAAGTGCTCTTTCAATAGTTTCCTGAATTCCAGCTTCTTTTAAGACCTCTAAAGGCTTGACAGAAAGGGAGTGAGGCAGTACTGTGGCCTGGGTTGTAGAAAGTGCAGAAGGAAGGTCATTGGCCCCAGTTCTTCTCTTGGAGTTTGGTTTTTAGGTCTAGTTTTCTCTTGTGTGTGAGGGATAACTATGTCCCTATTCCAAGACCCCAGGGTTTTAGGAAGAGATTTTTATGAAGCAATCTCACGTAAGTTCCTTTCTCTCCAATTGCACCAAGAGGCAAAATCCTAGATGCCTCATGTTCTTTAGTCTGAATTGAGACATCCTCCTGAAAATATTAGGGCAAGACAAGCGAGAAAGAAAATGGATTTTCTAATCCTTCTCATGCAGGTCATGGAAGCCACTTATTAAAGCAACAAACCTCAAGTGCCTGAGTCATGTTAGGCGCTGTTTCAGGAGCTGGATACTGCAGTAGACAAAATAAACTTCTTGACTTTCTTGCACTTACATTCTAGAGGGAGAAGGTACAAGCAGGAACAAATATGAGAGGCTGGTTAAGGAGGGTGGGGAAAGGATGCTGCTTTATGCTTTGTTCGGGGGGTACCCTCTAACGTGACACCTGAGGCCAGAAATTCATAAGGGAGTGGGTTGTGCAGAATCTAGGGGGTGAGTTATTTCAGAGGAAGTGATCAACAAGGACAAAGGTCCAGAGGTGGCATTGTTCATGAGTGTTTGGGGGAAAACTGGGTGCAGGACTAATCCGAGTTTAACAGAAACGAGGGACATGAAGGTAGCTGTGTTAGGCTTTGGGAACCCTAGCAGCTGGGTATTGGCTCTCGGTGCTGCTGACTGGGTCCAACAAACTGTGCCAACACTCTCTCTTCAACAAGTGTTTAGCCAGTACTTGTCTATTGTTTTAATAACCAAAAACGGAGCCATCATAAACTTTTGAAACCAATGGAACAATATCTCTGAAATGTTAATTTTGGAGACCAACACCTGATATTGTGATGAGCCTGCTTCCATGAACAGACGGTTTCAATTGAAGTTCTGTCTTGGGGTAAAAAGGTCAAATGACAAAATCCTCTATGCCAAGAATAGAGATTTGGAGGCTTCATCATTATCCTTGGATCCCCTAAGTAACTTCAGAGTGTCCTGGTTTGATATTTACTCTGGAAGTTTATTTGACATTTATCTGATTTTCCACCATTCAAGCTGAAGTTATTTATGATATTTAAAGGGGAGCAGTAACAGGACAACTTGAAAATAACTTCTCAATCACACAATCATATGATTCAATGCTCATTTTATTTAAAGCACTCAAAGGTGATCAGTTTGACAAACTTGTTTATTTGAGGAGAAACTCAGCACAACAGCTGTGGCAAACAGCAATTGGGGGAAAGGCTGAAGCATAGAAAAAGGGATCAATGAACTTTTTCTCTAACGTGCTAGATAGCAAATATTTTAGCCTTTAGAATATTATGTAGGCATTTATATAACAATAGAGAAAATACATCTCTACATTTTTTTTGGTAAAACTCATAATACAGGGTATCCATAAAGTTTGTGTGCAATATTAAATTGCACAATATTTATGGACACAAACTTTATGGACACCCACACAAACTCTATGGACACCCTGTACTGAGTGCAATGTTATTTGAAATACAGATCTATAATGGGAAGAATAGAATTCATTTTTAGAACATTTTGCTCAACTGAAGTCAAAAGTTAGTGTTCCTAGGGTCACAGTAATTGCAAATGTTCTTGGCTTACCAGCTATATAAAAATAGGTAGGGGAAAAAAAGAAAAACAGGCAGAGGGCAGGATTTAGCCCATGGACAGTTGTTTGCCAACCTCTGGTATAGAAAATATGTTTTCCATGTTCAAAGTAGTCCTGGGGCTTCTGATTAAAGTTAAAAGGAAAGAAGGCTCGGCGCCTGTGGCTCATGTACACCTGAGCTGGCGGGTTCGAATCCAGCCCGGGCCTGCCAAACAACAATGACGGCTGCAACCAAAAAATGGCCGGGCATTGTGGCGGGCACCTGTAGTCCCAGCTACTTGGGAGGTGGAAGCAGGAGACTCGCTTGAGCCCAGGAGTTGGAGGTTGCTGTGAGCTGTGATGCCACAGCACTCTATCCAGGGTGACAGCTTGAGGCTCTGTCTCAAAATAAAATAAAATAAAATAAAAATAAAAATAAAGTTAAAAGGAAAGAAGAGAGAGAGATGTAGGAATTGGAAGAGATATGTTGACATTGTCCTATAAAACCAACAGAATCTCATCAAGGCTGTGAGAGAGATCAACCTAAAAAAATCAATAGCATTTCTCTACACTCACAAAAATTAATGGCAATAACTAAAGGCAAAATAAAATCAACAACAAACACTAAAAAAACTGTGAAAATATATAGGAATTAACAACCAAGAACACATAAGATGATGATGAAGGAGAAAACTTCAAAACTTAAAGATATAAAAGATAATTTGAATAAATTGACAGCCATTCCATGTTCTTAATGAGATAATATTAAAAGATTTCTATTCTTTCCAGGTAAATACATTAGTGCATTACCAAAGAAAATTTGAATTGGATTTTTAGAGGAACTTGTCAACTTCATTACTTAGATGAATAAAAACACAAATAATAAAACTATAAAAAGGCAAAAGTGACTTATATAAAGAAAAGAATAAGGCAATGAAACAGAAATAAACAGGACTGTGATATTAGTGCAAGAACGTGCAAACTGACCCACAGGACATGATAAAGATTTTAGTGTCCCTTCCATATAGGTATTTTAATGCCTTTGTTGCGTCTAACATCTGTGTCTGTTCTGGGTCTGTTTCAATTGATTTATATTTTTCTCCTCATTGTGGGTCATATTTTCCTACTCCATGTGCCAAGTGATCTTTTAAATTGAATGCCGGCCACTGTGATTGGATCATCTGTATTTCTGTAAATATGTTTGAGTCTTGTCCTGGGACACAGTTAAATTTTTTGAAGAGTTTGATTTTCTTGGATCTTGCTTTTAATATTTGGTAGGCAGGATAAGAAAAGCATCGAATCCGGGGCTAATTATTCTTTACTACTGAGCCAAGAAATTTCTGAGTACCTTACCCATTATCTTGTGAATTATGAGGTTTTCCATATTTTCCTTCAAATGCATATAAGAAGTTAGTCCTATTATCTAATCTCAAATAGGTCTTAGTGTTATAATTATCCTTTTATTTTCCTTTTTTTATTAGAAGAAGAGAGCCAGGTGTAGTGGCTCACGCCTGTAATCCTAGCACTCTGGGAGGCTGAGACAGGTGGATTGCTGGAGCTCAGGTGTTCATGACCAGCCTGAGCAAGAGCAAGAACCATCCCCCCCATCTCTAAACAACGACAACAAAAAATAGCCAGCTGCTATGGCAGGCACCTGTAGTCCCAGCTACTTGGGAGACTGAGGCAAGAGCATCAATCACTTGAGCCAAGAGTTTGAGGTTGATGTGAGCCATGATGCCACAGCACTCTACCTAGGGTAACAAAGTGAGACTCTGTCTTCCCCTCTCAAAAAAAAGGAAGAAGAGGAATGTTACTTTCTAAAAATTGTGGGGAGACACTTGAACCAAAAGAGAGACAAAAACAACCCAAAGCTTAAACACATAGAGGCTGGGTTGGAGGTGTAGGAAGCCTGGTGTGGGGCAAGGTGTGAAGGACTCCTAAGGAGACCTGTGGGGCAGAGTCCATGTTTAACTTCCTGGAACCTGTGAATATGTTAGGTTACATGCAAAGGGAAATTAAGATTGCTGATCACCTGGCCTTAAGATGCAGAGATTATCTTGGTTTATCTGGAGGTATCCAGTGTAATCACAAGAGTTTTCGTAAGTGGAAGAGGAAGACCAAGAGAGATGTGAGAAGGATCTGGCCTATTGCTACTGGCTTCAAAGATGGAGGAAGATGCTATAAACCAAAGAATGTTCATGTCTTCTAGAAGCTGAAAAAGTCAAGGAAATAGATTCTCCCAGAGCTCCAAAAAGGAATGCAGCTCAGAATGCTATATTCGTCTTTCCTTTCCTTTTCTTTTCTTTTTTCCTTTTCCGTTCCTTTCACTCTCTATTTTTGGAGAAATTTGGGAAATGTAGAAAATGAGGAAGCAGAAAATAATCACCATGTGTCTGTCACTCAAAAGCAATAACTCTTAACATTTTGTACTGTTTTCCTAGTCCTTTTACCTATACATATCCTCTTTTAAGAAAAATTATCATTAATAAAAATAATTGACATAGATTGGGTACCCTCTGACTGCTATCTCTACCTCATTTCTTCTTTCCTTTTTTTTTTTTTTTTTTTTTTGAGACAGAGCCTCAAGCTGTCACCCTGGATAGAGTGCTGTGGCATCACAGCTCACAGCAACCTCCAGTTCCTGGGCTCAAGCATGTCTCCTGCCTCTGCCTCCCAAGTAGCTGGGATTACAGGCACCCACTACAACACCCAGCCATTTTTTGGTTGCAGCCGTCGTTGTTTGGCGCACTGGGGCTGGATTCAAACCCACCAGCTCAGGTGTACGTGGCTGGTGCCTTAGCCGCTTAAGCCACAGGCTCCGAGCCTTTTTTTTTCTTTTCTTTTCTTTTATTTCACAGGCTTTGGCTTTGTCACCCAGGCTGGAATGCAGGGGTGTGATCACTATAGCCTTGAACTTCTGGGCTCAAGTGATCCTCTTGCTTCAGCCTCTTGAATAGCTGGGACTATAGGTGCATGCCACCATACCTAGCTATTTTTTTTTTTTATAGAGATGGAGGTCTTACTATGTTGCCCACACTGATCTTCAACTCTTAGCCTCAAGCGATCCTTCCATCTTGGCCTCCCAAAGTGCCAGATTACAGATGTGAGCCACTGTGGCTTGTGCCCATCCCATTTCTTTTATTCCTCAGGAGAGAACTCTATTGGGAGCTAGATGTCCTTTCTTTAGTAATTTAACATATTTCTATTTAAAGTGTGGGCCACAGACCAGCAGCAAAGGCATCATGTGGGAACTCGTTGAGAAGCAGAATTTCAAGCCATACCCAGACCTTCTGAATCAGAATCTACAGTTTAATAAGATCCCCAGGTGATTTGTTCATGTATTATGAGAAGCCTTGCATTATCAGAGGTGTGCATTTTCAGCTTACACCCCTGTCTGGCCATTGTGAACTTGCTCCTACCCTACATGGCTAACTCAGAGCTGTCCTCAGAACCCAGAAAATGGCACAACTCTGGTCCATTTATCCTCATCATTCTTATCTTTTTTGTTGTTGCTGTTCTTTTTGCTTTTTTTTTTTTTAAAGACATTTATTTATTCATTTTTGAGACAGAGCCTTAAGCTATCACCCTGGGTACAGTGCTGTGGCATCACAGCTCACAGCAACCTCCAACTCCCGGGCTCAAGCAATTCTCCTGCCTCTGCCTTCCAAGTAGCTGGGATCACAGGTGCACACCACAACGCCCAGTCATTTCTTGGTTGCAGCCATCATTGTTTGGCGGGCCTGGGCTGGATTCGAACCCACCAGCTCAGGTGTCTGTGGCTGGCACCTCAGCTGCTTGAGCCACAGGTGCCCAGCCTCTTTTTGCTTTCTTTAGGAAGGGATTGCTCTGTTTGTGATCCAGGGACATTTCCTTTCACACCTCATTTGCACAGAATGTTTGGTGTTGAGGTAGGTTTCAGTGTGAGCTCCAGCTGCCATCTTGACCTGGGAGTAGCTGAGGGTCTTTTTGCGCCTCCCTCAGGGCTGTTGTTTCCTAACACATGGCACCACCCAGTGTCATCATTAACATGACCCTTGATTGTTATTGTTTTAAATTTTCTCCACATTCTCAAGGGTATTCTAGGTCATGCACTTCTGGGCATTATATGTTCTGTCCCTTAAACCCTAACATTAAAAAATCAGAGATCTTAGCATAACAGATTGTCTTTCTATATAACCATTGGCCATATTTTGGCAAACTAGAGCAGGTACTTGATTCAGGAGTAATAACCTGAACCTAATTTAGTCTTCCAATCTGGAGGCAGAGCAAGATATGGGGAGCTTCAAATAGCTAGAATGCCTTCTCTCATTAACATTTACTCCCTTAATGACTGAATCATTCTTTTTGTAGGACAGTACTGTTCTGTCCCATGTGTAGCTTTACCCTGTTTTTATCTGCTTGTGATGGGAAAGAGTCATTAGGGGGAAGGATCTTTAATTTCTCTCTGTCCCAAAGCCTGTTAATGCCCCAAAGAAGTTAACAGCATTTATCCCCCTTGATGTCTCCTGACAGCACTAAGCACAGATTGCAGAGGGTAGATGTTGCTCACCTTTAATGGAGTCTCACTTAATATGTTCACAGTGGATAACGGAGGTGGGGAAGGAGGTTTTCCAAGAGCATGAAAGGATCCTGAATCCATCTCATGGGATGGCTAGTATGGAGAAGGTTTAATGTGGAGGCGTGTCCTGATTCACATCAGGTTGGTGTCAGCCCTAGTAACATCTATCCCTCAGTGCCCACATTGAAAAAGAGAATCCTGCACTGGAGAAATTATATTCTTATGGTATGTCGTATCAGGTCACTGAGAAATAGGTGACTCAAAGAGCAAGCAGTACTGACAGGGACTTAATGGACAAAGAATTACTGCAGAGGAGCAAGAATCCTGCAACTCAGAGAAGATTCTGAGAAGCTAAAAGAAGATCATGGGTTTAGGGCCAAGGAAGTTTCCTCATTCACTCACTGCCAGTCCTACATCTCTCACAGACACAAAGACAAATCACGTGACTGCAATGCTAGATATTTATTGATCATGTCAGGACATTATTCATGGTAGAGTTCCCCTTGGATATGGCAAAGAGAGTCAGAAATTCAGAGAAAACTTTTGATTCTTGGTGAATTGATGAGTCTTCTTAGGCAATTAGGGAAGATCGTGAAGATGCAGGGATCATGCCTTCATGTGTGATAATGATAAAAACCAGGTCACAGAACTTGTCACCACAGAACATGGGGAACAGGAAGGAGCCCAGGTGAGGAATCACTGCACTAAATAAACAGGGAAGAAAGAGAACACAGAAACTTATTAAGTGTTCCTTGGACTGAGTGGAGCATGAAGAGAAACTCTGCTATAGAGAAAAATGTTGAAGAAATAAATCTTACCCTACATTCTAACCTGTTATTTACTAGAACAGGAAGAGGAAGGGCACTGAGTAAAAGATCTTTTCTTTTTACTGTTACTAATGCTATCTTAACCTTTCCCCAACTGAAATCTATGAAAAAGAGAAGGGAAGCAATAAAGGATCCTTGGTTTATTTCTACCACCTTCAGCATTGGAAGTTTTGAAGAATTTTTGATGAATTGAGTAATAATGGGCAAAAGGCATAGCTACCCTTTAGTAAATGCTTACTTTATACAAATTGCTAAAGTACTACTACTCTTTTTTTCCATTTCAAACTTTATCTTAGTGATTTTTAGTATATTATTAATTACTGTGTCGTGCATTATGTCCACACCGTAACTCTGTTAGTAGATGTCATTGCTTCCTTTTTACTTGCTCAGGTCATTTTCCCAATAGCTCATGGTAAAACTGGGTACTCAAGCTATGTCATACAACTCTAAATTTCAAGCTCTCTGTACGAACTTCATTACCAAATTATTTTTATGGTAATATGTGGGCATAAATCCCTCATGCTTTTGGAAGACACTAGTCCCTGGGCCATACCGTCACCTCCAGGGTCAGAGATCACCAACCTAGGGCTTAGGCTGCGCCCCGTCTCGGTATTGGAGACAGCGATCTGTAGAGGCAGAACAGAACACAGATACCAACACCAGTTTAGTTTTTAGGAAGAAACCACATGATTCACCAGGTTAGGACAAAGGGGGCTCATTTGGAGTGTGACTTTCCCTTGGATTTTTCCTTTCTGTAACATGGGAATTTAGGAAAAGAAAGCCAGATAGCTCAACTTACCAACTTTGGTCAAGTCAATTATGTTTTTCTTAGCAATCCCATGTTCTTTACAATATTCCAAAAACTTTTTCTTAGGTTTTGGGCTCACATCTGGTTTTCGGCCTGTGAGAAGAGTGACAATGGCTTCTGTGTTTTATGTACCGGTCATAGAAGTACATGAGGGGATAGGGCTCAAGATGATGGGAAAGTAGATGGTACCAGTTGGATGCTCAGGCATAAGTCTTGGGGGTGGAGATAACCTATCTGAGTTTGACATCAGAAGGCATGATGAGAAATTGAATAATCTTCCTATCACTGAGCCTGAGCGATTACTCAATCTTCAGATGGGGAGAGATAGTTAGGATAAGATGGGGAAGACCACTGTGTATCTGGGGTTCCTTTTTTCCCGTCCCTCCCCCCCACAAGATGAATGTATGTCAGCATGAAAATACTCTACCGTAGAGCTCCATAATTTGGGTTGTTTTCCCATTCTCGTAATTCTTGACCCAATAAATCAAATAGTTAGAATAGACGGTTTCAAGGATGACAGCTGTATTGTGTCCATCGTCTATGGAGGAAACAGAATACACAGCTCAGAACTTCTTTGGTCCTGTTTTTGGGAAGGAGTTGAAACCCTTGACCTGTTCTTCCCCAAAAAACAACAAATTCAAGTGCATTTCCTGGAAGACATGGAGAGTGAGGATGTTCAGTGTCTTCCATTGTACTTCCCTGGGCCTCATGAGGGGACTTCTAAACATAGGGGAGAGTGACTATTTGTTAAAAAATTTAGTCACAGCAACAAATTCATGCTTCTTAATTCCTCCCTTAAAACCCAATTCATGCTTCTTAATTCCTCCCTGAGACCTACCCACCTCCCTCAGCATCTCTGTCAGTGATGTGTGTTTGTCTTTTCTATAAGTCCCCCTGGATTTACAAACCTGATGCTACATCCTGAGCATCAGGATGTGTTGTAGCAATAGCCACCAGGCATCTTTGGACACGTGGCAGAGAGAAAGAAGCTGTCATGTCAATTTATTATTCTTTTCCTGCCAATTAACTTTTGTTGCAACAACTACCTACAACCAAACTGCCTTCTTTATCTGATAGGATTATGTGCCACTCATTGGCTTTTACATACAGAGTTCTCCCAAATTTATGATATTGGCTTTTAGATGGCCCCTGTTATATTATCTAAATAATCACTGATCAAGAATTGATCATGATTCTGAAGATATTGGGGTTTAGTAAATACCTTGAAGTTGGAAGTAGAATTTAGAAAGACATTTTTAAGATACTTACATTCAACAGTACATTCACCATCCTTTTCTGTTTGTTGACAAACAAAAGAAATTTCACTGCATTCTCCATTTACACTGTGAAACAGAATGAGTTGATGCCCAAGAAATAATGATGAGGATGGCTCTCTCCCCCTCTGCTCTTTTACATTATTTCACTTGATTACCACTACCGCTGCTTCCTGCTGTTACTCTTACCACAATTGCTTGTCTAGATTATGAGCAGAGTGTGCCTGCCAGCCTCTTGAGTAAGTGCTTTACAAATGTTACCTGGATTGGTCCTCACAAAAAAGATACAAGAGAGAATTATTTTCATCTCCTTTTACCCACAGGAAAATGAAGATGGAAAGAGATGAGTTGTCTTTAAAAGATAGATTCAGATTCAGGCTGTTGATTCCAGATTCTGTGCTTTTAACCTGCACTGTATTATGCTGCTGGTGATTCTGGTGTCCTTCTGCTTTCCCCACTCCTGCTAAATTTATTCCTACTACCAACTCTTATCTCTGAATCCTAAAAAATCCCAGATCCACCAAGTTCTGGATCAATACCAGATGAGGGACTCTGATTTTGAACACAGACCCAGTGTGTGTATATGCACACATTTACTTGTGTATATATGTGCACACTTGTGTGCTCCTGTGTGTGTGTGTGTGTGTATTCAAGATCATACCCAGCCTTCCATTTTTCCTTTCCCAACTAAGAAGTCTCACACTTAGAATAATAAACATTGGAGGCTCCAAAAGTCGGGGAGGGAAGGATGAAAATTTACCTATTGAGTAAACCATACACTGCTCAGGTGATGGGTGTGCTCAAAGGCCAGACTTTATCACTATACAGTATGTCTGTATAACAAAACTGCACTTATAACTCCCAAATTTATAAAAAGAAAAAAAAATTCCACACTTACAATGTATGGTATTTAAAGTACAAAGAAGAGTTCTTCAGGGCTTGGATTTGTTCTACAAAAACCCTCATGCTACCTTCCTTTTTTATCTTTTCCTTATGGTCGGAGGCCAAGAGGATAGAATACCATTCTCCTGAAACCTGCAATAAGTAGTAAAATGATTGGGTAAGAAGAGAGGAGAGGGAATACTACATGAACACTTACCTCCCTGGACTCTGACTTGTGGGCTAGGACTTATAATGGAGACATGAAGATAGAATTAGAACTCAAGTCAACTGGCACCACACCTCGGGCTCTTTCTACTGTCCCTTCAGGGAAATAGAGGTCCCAAGGTGCAATTGCTCTTAGTGCAAGGACAAAACCCACCTCTTTTGTCTAATATATTAAGGAACTTCTGGCTCCCACTAGGACCCACTTACCTTAAGAATCCTCCAAGCTCCTCCCACCCGCACCACAAGTCAAAAGTCACTCCACTCCACCACTCTACCTTTGAAAGATCAAAATTGCTTGTCACAACGTCATTGTTTCCTTCTTCTTGGGCACAGACTAGGGCCAGACTCAGACTTAGAAACAGAAGCTTCATTTTGATAGGGGACAGCACTGTCTCCTCCACAATTGCCAGGGCTAGTCTTTCTGCAACAGTGGTTCCACTCTGCAGGTCCTCTGTCTTTATATCCAAACCATGTCCAAATGTTTGTCTGTGGGGCACCACCTTTTTCCTTTTTCCTCCCCCTCCATGAAATGGTCTTTTATTCAGTGGTTGAGGGCAAGGATTGTTCCTACCCTTTTGAAATTTGGCAGTCCTACCTGTTGTAGATCTTGTTAGTGACCTTAAATTTCTCCAAACACATCCTCAAGAAAATAGTGGATGCTTTAAAGGGCTGCCATTTGGAACCAGATTTAACTATGGCTCTGGCTTTGGAATCAGAAAGCCAATTATGTGTGGCAGGAATGGGTGTAATGGGGAAATGGAATGTGTGAAAATCTTTGTTCTACCTCTCCACAGGTGCATGGAATTAGGTGAGTTACTCAATTTCTACAAGCCCTAAAAACAAAGAAATGTTTCTACCAAAGATAACAGTACCTATCACCTCATTAAAAGAGGATTAAATAAAATAATGTCTTTAATGCGTGGAATCTGGTATTTAATATATTTTAATTCCTTTTCCTTATTCTCTGAACCCAACCACTGCCACTTTCATCTCCCTACAATGAATGAACAAGCATTTAATCACTGTATGTAAGTCTATACATGGGCCCAGAAGAGAAAAGAAGTACAAAATGTCATTTCTTCCTTCACTGAATCTTCAGTAAAGTTGGGAAAATGCTCCATATACTTAGTAAAACTTGATTCTACAAGCATATGAAATGACTCGACTGAGTGGTAGGTACCTCATTCAGACTGGGGAGGCGGTGTGAACAGCCGCTGTTAACCTGAACTGTCATT
>CAUYON010212939.1:0-30563 GCA_963573935.1 Arctocebus calabarensis
TAGTCCCAGCTACTAGGGAGGCTGAGGCAAGAGAATCGCTTAAGCCCAAGAGCTGGAGGTTGCTGTGAGCAGTGTGACGCCACGGCACTCTACCCAGGGTGATAAAGTGAGACTCTGTCTCTACAAAAAAAAAAAAAAGAAAAAGAAAGAAATAGTGAGGAAAAGGAAAAGTCTGAAGGAAAAGTTCCTCTTATTCATGTTGCGAAACGTTGGCTGGAAATTTTTAGGGTAATCTAGATCTAAAAGAAAGGCCTCAAGATACAAAGGTCACAATTTGGGGGTCATTTCTCTCATCCCCAAAATATTCCTAGACAGATAAGTCTCAGAGACAGTAGTACTTCAAATGAATAATTGTAAAGCCTTGATTGCTGAAAACACCTGTATTTAAAAGCTGCATCCTAGAGTTGACTCCTTGAGACTAATTGCTGGCTTTGTCAAGTTCATCCATATGTTAATAACCAGCACATTGCTTAACTTCTCTGTGCATACTTCAGCTTTCTCATCTGTAAATTCCGGACAGTAATAAACTGGCATCCATTTCCCAGGGTCATTGTTAAGATGAAATGAGCTACTCCATCTGAAAGGTTTAGCACAACACCTGACACAAGATAAGAAATATATGAAGCTCATTATTTAAGAATGTGATTATATACCAAGCCTTGTGCTACATACTGCAGAGGTAAAGTAGAACAAGATAACCATTTAAGCTTTCAAGAAATAATTGCTTTCTTTTACTAAACACATATTTTATTATAAGAATTTTAATTATGTGGCCTATTATGGTAGCTCAAAAGATGTCCACAAATTCTTACACACTCTTCAGCAAATAGAGCCTAATTTCCATCCCTTTGAGAGCTGGACTTGGCTTGCTTCTAGCAAGTAGAATTCTGGAAGTGACAATGTATGATTTCCAAGGCCAGGTCATAAAAGGCATTGCAGCTTCCTCCTTGCTCCTTTTTGGATCTCTTTCTGGGGAAGCCAGCTGTCATTTTATGGAGACAATACAGCAATCTCAGGAGGAGTTCTATGTTGTAAGGCACTGAGCCCTCTTGCTGACTGCCAGCACCAAGTTGCCAAGTGTGTCAACAAGCTCCCTTGGAGTGGACCCTTCAGCCCCAGCATAGCCTTCAGATAGATACAGCTCTGGGTGACATCTGGACTGCAACCTAACAAAAGATCTTGGGCTGCAACCAACCAGCTAGGCTGCTTTCATATTCCTTGAGTGACAGAAATGTTGTGAGATGGTAAGTTATTTATTATTTTAGCTACTGTTTTAGTTGAGGCTCTCCAGAGGGAGATATGATGATAAGTGTATTAGAGGACTGGGCTCACTTGGCTATAGAGGCTGAGAAGTCCCACAATAGGCCATGTGCAAGCTGGAGAACCAGGAAAGACAATAGTGTGATTCAGTTCAAGTCTAACGCCCTCAGAACTGGGAAGCTGATGAACTAATTCTCAGTTTGAGGTCAAAAGCCCACAGCCCAGAGAACCACTGACGTGAGTCCTGGAGTCCAATGGCTGGAGAATCTAGAGTTCTAATGCCTAAAGACAGAAGAAGAAGAGCATTCCAGCCCTGGAAGAGTGAGTGCAAATTTGTCCTTCTTCCACCATTACATTCTATCTGGACCCCAAATGACTGGATGATGCCTGTCCACAGAGAAAGCAGATCCTCCTCCTCAGTCCATGCGCTCACCTGCCCATCTCTTCTGGAACACCTTCACAGACCCATCTGGGGCACTAATCATTCTCATCAAATGCCAAACCACTTGGGTTTTCCTTTCAGTGGTGAAGGGATGGGCTCGGTGCCCACAGAAGCATTGAGAATGAGCAATGCTTTACCAGCCATTTGAGTATCCAGTCAAGTTGACACTCAGCGTCAACCATCACAGCCACTAAGTTTTGGGTTATGTTGTTTGATAGATAACTTTTCCTCCAAAATATGTGATGGATAGATTATTGCCCATTTTAGAGATGGGAAAACCAAGGGCAGATATGTGAATTATTTTGCTTTCACCCAGCTGATATATGAGGAGAACAAGGCAGAGTTTGAACTCTATTCTGTACGTTTCCAGGGTCCACAGTATTTCCATGCTGTCATAGTGCTTCTCAAGGTAAACTCAGTAATACATACAGCACATGTAAGGCAGCGCCCAGAAGGAATCAGAGTTATGGGGAAAATATCTGTGGATTTTTTTCCCCCTTGAGACCAGCACGGGGACAAAGAATGAAAGATGCCCAAGCATCCATAGAAGGTTTGTATGAGGAAGGCAGAGGTAACCTTAACACATGTGCCATTGCATCACCTAAGAAACCAACAGATGCTACTTACTTAGCATTTAAAACAGTGGGGCAAAAAGTAGCGAATAATACCCCCCTACCTCCCTAAGATTCCCATTTCCAGATTTTAGAATCCATAAATAAAACAGACCACACAGAAATGCCTTTTAACTGCCACATAATTTTTCTAACAGTTGCCACAGGCTAGAAAAGGCAAGTAGAGGGCAAAACCAAGATCTGTATATGCTAATGCTCGCCTTATCTTACAAGGCACACCTTGGGTACACTGCATTCTTTCTCTTCCAGGGGCAATCTAAATCATCTCCTATGTCCCATTTTTCTTTTACTTCTTTGAGTTTGCAGACATTAGGACTGAGCCCTAGATCCTGCCTTCAAG
Organism: Arctocebus calabarensis; assembly: GCA_963573935.1. Lineage (NCBI taxonomy): Eukaryota > Metazoa > Chordata > Mammalia > Primates > Lorisidae > Arctocebus > Arctocebus calabarensis. The sequence goes on from CAUYON010212939.1 coordinate 2,675, forward strand.
TCTATGAGAACAGTAATCTGTCATCAGCTCCTGCAGAGCCTGCCTGGCTCTGACTTGAATTCCTCTAGACTCTCACTTTCTGACAATTGATGGACTTCTCTCATCTCCAACTACAAAAGCCCAACTCCATTCTTTCCTTTTGCAACAACACAATATACAGGGTTTTTCTTTTTCTTTCTTTTTTTTTTTTTGCCCTGGGGAGAACAAGAAAGCCTGTGGTCTCAAGCAAAATAAAAGACTGCTGAAGTTTTATCTGTAATATATTACTTGACTACACTTTCAGAAGAAAGACATAAAGATGGACATGACATCTGTGGGCCCACACCTGATAGCTACATCTTCAGCTCCAAGTTTTGACTTTGGTCTGCCACTTTCCAAAATTGCATATGGCAGAAAACAGTGCGCTTGATCCTTGAACATCACGTCTGAACTGTGAGCACCCTTAATGGATTTTTTTCTGTCTCTTCTACCCCTAGACAGTAAGGCCAATTCTTTCTCTTTCTCCATTCACCAGCCTACTCAGTATGAAAATAATAAGGTTGAAGACCTTTATAATGATCCACTTCTATGAGATGAATAGTAAATATATTTTCTCTTCCTTATGTTATCCTTAATACCATTTTAAGATTATTTTGTTAAAGAAATTAAGCATATAATACACACATCATAGAACATATATGTTAATGAACTGATTATGTTATCAGTAAAGCTTCCAGGCAACAGTAGTCTATTATAGTTAAGTTTTGGGGGAGTCAAAAGTTATACATGGATTTTCAACCGTGTGAGGGAGGAGGTGGGTACCCCTATTCCCTGCATTGTTCGAGGTCAACTATATGTGAAAAATTAGAACGGCATTATAGCATTGTGGTTAAAGATTTGGCCTCCAGAGTCAGAATGCCTAGACATTTGTAAAGAACATAGAAGTATTTCTGGCAAATGATAACCACTTCACATGAGTTTGATTCATGTAAGTAATTAAATTTATTGAATAAACTCCCATTTACTTAAAGACCCACCTCCACTCTAAGGTGGACCTTTAATTTTTTAAATTTAATCTTCATAAAACCAAACAGCATATTAAGAGTCCAGAACAAAAAAATTGGTACTATCTGCCCCCATTCACAATTAGAAATTTGATTATTATTTTAAAGGCAAAATGTCTTAAATATGCACCCTTTTGCATAAAGACTTTCTTGTAGTCTCTCTTTTATGTTCTTTAATGTTGATGTGCTAGGACATCGGTCTATCGAACTGTAAATGTAAATACTGTCCCCTATTTCAATATAAAGCATTTTTAACTGCACAGTTGGCCATTCCTCATTTTCATTCTATACGTATTCTTGAGAACCTAACCTTATCTAAGGTTTGACTCCCTTTTGTGAAATTTAGTTGTGCATTAGATGTGACTTCATTAGTAAACTCACGTCCTATGTGTCATGCCTGGAATATTGCATTCAGTTGTGCTACCTTTTTCTTTCTTAGCTCTACATGTATATCTTGGGACTTGGGGATCCCAGAGTCATTCTCTTCCAGAACTGGAAAATGATGGTAATCACTTCTAAAAATGTATTGAACACATGCAGAGCAGCTAACCTGTATTTTTGTGTCGATTCTACCCAGCGAAGCTCATGACAGATCCCAGAGCAAATCCTAATGGCCCCTCCTCACCCTCATAAAAATAAAAATTCCTCATGATGACTTTTGGGTGTAAGAACAGTGCTTTAGCAACTCCACTGATCCATCAGGCAAGTGAGGCCTGTACTATTCCTATTACTCAGTGAATTGGATAACCCACTCTATTTCTAGCACCTGTCCCCTTGTGAGTAATTCCCTTCCCCCATGCCTAGTCCAACACCTCTTAATAACCAGAAACAAACATACACATGTCCTACTTTTAACTTCTTGAGAACAATGGTTAAATTTACATCTTTGCAAAATCTCAGTTCTACAATCTTCTTTGGTAGCAGTTCTAGAACTTTAGCAGGAGTTAAAACCATCTTGAAGACTTGTTATATAGCACATCCCTGGGTACTAGCTCCCAGTATTTCTGATTAGGTAGGTCTAGGGTAGGACCCAAGAATTGTATCTTCTAACCAGCTCCTGAGTTTTTTTTTTTACCATGGGCTTACTAACCCAGACTTTGAGAACAACAGTCCTAGTTTATAAAAAATGGTAAAGTATTCTGGTCTGTTGTGGGTTGACTTATGTCCCCCAAATAGATAATATTGAATTCCTAACCTCCAGCACTTGTGAAGATGACTGCATATGACCTTCTTTGGAAATAGAATTTTTGCAGATATAATCAAATTGAAATGAGGTCATGTTAGATTCGAAAGGTCCCCAAATCCAATGACTCCAGTTGTTGTAAGGCAGACAAATTCATAGAAGAGACACACTGGTGGGAAAAAAGCCATGTGATGTGAAGGCAGGGACTGGAATGACACACCCAAGGATTGCCAGGGAACACCCAAGATTGCCAGCAACCACTAAGAAGTGAGAAGAGGTATGGGAAGAGTCTTTCCTAGAGCCTTAAGGAGAAATATAACCCACCGCACCTTGATTCTAGACTCTGGAACTGTGGCAGAATAAATTTCTGTTGTTTGAAACCATCCAGCTTGTGGTGCTTTGTTTCAGCAGCCCCAGGAAGTCAACACACATCAATGTGGAGCTTGAGGAATCAGCCTACGTCTTCATTCTTACCAGTGTTCACATTCCTGTCACAACTTCTTCCTAGGCAGAGTACATTCCCATATGCTTTAACTGTGGAATTGGACATGTGACTTGCTTTGACAAATGGCACAGGGGAAGGTGTGAAAGTGCCCTAGTTGTGAGCCATGCCTCCAAAGCCCTGCACATTCTCTTCGTCCCCTTGCTAGTCTGCCATTCTCATCACAATGGCTTCCCCCAGGTAGCTGCTGTCCTTTAAACCAGGAGCAGAGTCCCAGCTTCTGTGGCCTAAAGCTCAGCCACCAAACTAAGCTGAGCCTAGACCAGGTGGGACCTCCTCCAGGACCCCACCCTCTGAAAGAAAAAAGAAAAACAAAGACAAAACCAACAACAAAATGCCTTGGCCCAGACCTGGGTTCCAGACACAAACCATTCCGCCATGGTGTGGCCTGGGCAAACGTCTTCAGTTTTTTGCCTCAGCTGTGAAATGAGAGTGCTTAGATTGACTCATCTCTAAGTCAACTCTGAATGGATTCCAGCTTTAAAAGAAAATCTACTTCTTAGAGTATGAAACGTTGAAACAAGTAAAAATGTTAACTTGTAGTTTCATTGGGAAAAATAAACATGTATTCAAGATTAAGTATTTCACTCTCGTACTGCTTCAGTTAGTCATTATTTATAAATACACAATTCATGTGTTAAGTATCTCTGACAGGCCAACTACAGGGCTAGTGGCTGGAAGGTCAAAGGCAAGGAAAATCAAAGTCCTTCCTTGCTCCTATGGAACCCATGAGGACACTGATACTATTTAAATGAAAAAACTATAAACATATTCCTATAAGCTGATATGAGTACTGTTAAAAAAACAAGCATAGCTCTATAAAAACAAAGAAAACTAACCTAAAATAGAAGGCCAACTAACCTTGGTTAGGCATGCAGACTTTGCCCAAAGAGCAAAGATGCAATCAAAGGACTTCCAAGTGGAGCGAGATGATTAGATTTGGGTCATAGCTATTTGATCATGAAAAAGGGGCCACTTGGGGAAGAACTATATGGCAGATGGGCTAATTAATAAGTTATTGCAATAGTCTTGGGGAGATAAAATCATACCTGAGGCTTGAAGAATGCTGAAGGTGAACATCTTCCTGTGAAAATCATCTATTAAGACCACTGCACTTTAAGCTCATTCAAGGAAAGTTTTACTCTTAGTGAGTTATTTTGCACCATTAAGGTAGGGTTTTATTGAATTATCCAATACCAAATGGGATTCTCCATATAAAAATGCATTTTCATGTATTTTTGAAGGCCAGTAGGAATGAGATATACTTTCATACCTGAAGTGGTAATACACTGAGATGGAATGGAAAAAAAGTACTGACTTTGGAAGTCTTGGGTTGAAATCAGGCTGTGTCTACTTGTACAAATTTGGGCAAATATATCATCTTTTCTTTCCCAGCTTCTGTTTCATATCTATAAAATGAAGTAAATAATATTCCACTTATGGTCACTGTAAGGATTAAAAGCATAAAAGATTAGATAATTATCAACAAAGGAATAGAGAGGAAGGGAAAGTACTAAGAAAATAGTAATAGTAACTTATTAGCTTTAGCATCTCTCTCTAGCAAAGATGTGTGGTCTGTTCAGAGGTAGGCATAAAAGAAAACCCAACCAACCTTGAGTACTCACCCCCTGCCATAAAAGAGTTCAGTTGGGAAAGTTCATTGCGTCTTTTCTAGTGTTTTGCTCATGTATACAGATGACAAGTAATTCCAGATAGCCACTCCAATGCTGTTAAAGACTGTTTACAGTTTCTACTGCTGGGGGAGGGGAGGCACCTCTGCTAAGAGGAACCACAGCAAATGGACTTCTGGGTGGGAACTGTAAACACAGAAAGTTTGTGTGTAACCAGCCATTACAGTCCACAGTAATCCCACACTCTTCTCTATCAACAGAATCTATCAAAAGAATGGGCAAGTGTCCAGTACACTGTCTTCCCACAATATAGCCATGTTTTCTTGACTGTTTGGAAGGCTTTGTACTGACCTATTTAAGTTCGTTCTGTGACTTAACTATGAGGCAGACTGGTGGACATGCTTCAGATCCCACAACTAGTCTGAAGTCCTTTGTTACCACTTAACTGAGGTGTATCTCTATCCTTGGGGAATGGTTTCTGAGGCTTCCTTGAATCATAATGAGAGCAAACACTGGGCATCCATTATATGCCAGGAACAAACTGTGTTAGGTGATATATACATTATACATTTAATAGTATTCCAGTGTGGGGAAACTGAGACACAGACATACCAAAGAATTTTACTAATCACATTATGACTTAGTCCTCTACATCCATGAAGCTTGAACACTTAAATATTAAGGCAACCGCAGTTAGCAAACAAATTGATGCTGTTTGGAACATAATTGGTTTTATAGTCCAAATATTTTAGAAACATAATTTGAGTCTTTGATTTTGAAAATGTGGCTTAAAAGAACAATGCTATAGAATCTTACCAACCTATCACAATACAGATAACACACAAGGTGCTTTAATCATACATAACATGATTTAAGCAAAACAACTATGCTTTTGCCTAAAGCATGTTTCCTGAAGGATGCTTAGTTCCACCGACAGAAGCCTGAGAATAAAATATTGTTGGTACTTCTGTTCATGACTCAAGGATTAGAAAGAGTTATTACTTTATTTTAATAACAGAAAAGGTATTTTTTCTCTTGTTCCATCATGTCAAAAGTTTTAGTCTTGAGGGTTTGAATCATTCTAGCTAGATTAGTAAGATATCCTTAGACAGAATAGAAATATGACCAATCTACTTAATTTTAAGATTTATGAATGTTTTCTAAGGAGATTTGTGAAGATAGCAACCTAGTTACAATGGTAAAGTACTTAAATACACTATTTTAAATCTTAGGATACAGTGAAATCTGTATTCTTATCTTAATATTTCTCTCTTTTTCATTTAAATCACTATAAGGTCTAGTGACTTTGTGGTTTCTGTGCCTTCTAATATATTCAGAAATTAGTGGATCATCCTAGATATCATGCTTTCTGACATTAACATATTTAAAACCCTTTTTAAATTTTAGTAGTGTCAACAACTCCTAGTTAGCCAAGTGCTCATGAAATCAGATTTGAAATCATGTAATCAGTATTGGAATCTAGACAGTGATGCTACAAAGTTCGGCACTCAGACCTCCATCCTTTTACTACTAATATATATATATATATATATATATATATATATATTTGTAGAGACAGAGTTTCACTTTATCGCCCTGGGTAGAGTGCCCTTGCGTCACACGGCTCACAGCAATCTCCAACTCCTGGGCTTAGACGATTCTCTTGCCTCAGCCTGCCAAGTAGCTGGGACTAGAGGCGCCCTCCACAATGCCCACCTATTACTATTTTACGTTTTTTAGACATTGAGGAAATGACTTAAGTCACTGAGCCTCAATTTCCTCATCTGGGAAATGGTGAAATCTGACAATATTATAGTGATTTAAAGGAGATAATACACGTGAAAGTGCTCAGTACAGAACTTGGCACTTGCAGTCACTCAATAAATGCCACTGATGATACAACAAAGATAATGGCAATAATAATAATAAAATATTTAATGTGAAAGATATGAAGCATAAGGCTAAGTCTTCGCACTCTAAGTTCTCACGTACCACAAGTAACAAACAATAGCACAGCAATGAATACAGAATTCGGCTTATGAGAGGCTCAGGAAGAGATCTGGACTTTGTTCTTTATAAAAATAGATGTATCACTTAGCAACTATTCTTGGCTGCCAATGACAGAGACCAAAAGTAACAGTCATTTAAACAATATATGATTTTAGTCTATAAAAGATACTGAAAGAAGGGGTGCCAGGTAAGATGTGTCCCAACTATTGACCTGAAGAAACTTAAATAATAAATAGATGTTGTTTTAAGCTTGCTGAGTTTTGGGACAGCCTGTTAACCAACAATAGAACACTAAAGCATACGTTCAATCCACGTTGCTGTATACAGTTGTAACCCATTCTCATTACTTTATAGCAAGGTGTGGCAAACTTTTCTGCAAAGGAGCAGGTAAGAAATACTTTAGGTTTTGGAGGCAGAGAGGCCAAAGAGAGAATACCATGTAAGTGCTTCTGTATAATTTCCTTGTGCCACAAAATATTCTCATCTTGTTTTCCCCTAACTATTTAAAAATGTAAAACTAATACTCAGTTGGTAAGTCATAAAAATATAAGTGGCGGGCCATATTTTACTCACTGGCCATAGTTTGTTGACTTGCTATATAGGCTGGCTTGGTTATACTACAATCTATCCAGTCTATCGTTGATGACAATTTGGATTGCTTTCAAAAATAATACAGCTGCAAGTATTCTTGTACCTGTCTTTTGGAGGAAAAAATATATATCTGTCATACATTTAGGAGTAGAACTGCTGGGTCACAGGATAAGCATACATTTAGCTCAATTTGTGTATCACCAGCAACATAGGAGTCCTTACTACTTCACAACTTTGCTAAGAATTGGTATTTTGTGTCTTTTTCTTTGGGCCATACTGGTGAGAATTGTAATTTTTTCTCTTCAGAGCTTCCCATGAAGCTTTGATTCTCATGTTCAAGCAGGCTGGAAAACCTCAGCTCAACTGTTGCTGACTTTTTATTAGGTTGAACCACATGATATTGCTCTAATTACAGGTTTAACAAAATGATCCGAAATCATTAGCTAATTTGTATGGTCAAACTAATATTTCTCTTACCTCTTATTTATATTTATATGAAAAATGCAACTCCACTGGAATACATATCAGCTGGGAAGACACTAAATATGTGAGTTAATATAAAGCTTTTGAATTAATCATAGATCTCAGTGACGTTTATATTTTGATATCCCCCATATCTTTAAAAGCTTGAAAATGGACCAATGGTTTTCTCTCACTGAAGATTAAAATCCCATATACCTTTTAAAGACTGAAGTGTTCTTGCCCAAACCACCAGAAATCTTAATTCTGTGAGTCTAAGGTAAGAGTGTATGTTTGCAAAAGGCTGACACACAGCTAACGTTGTGAATCATTGATGCTGCTTGTTCTAAAGATTTCTTTTCTATTGATACAATTTTAGAAAAGTCTAAACACTTTCCTTATTTTTATACACGAGGAAAGAGGGAAGCAAGTGGATTTCACTTCTTTCTAGATTTTAGAATGCTTGGCTGCATATTAATTTAGAAGTTTTTTCCCCTCAGAAATTGTGTCTTCCTGAATAGGTCTCACTCTATTACACCTGGGAGGGGAGGCTGGGATTTTTGATTTGCACAGACAGCTCCATGGACTCAAAATTAAGGCATAACCAAAAGCATTTAATGATCACACACAGACATATAAACAGTACCTATCCATAGTCATTAATTCAAAAGGACTAAACACATACTTTAGTGACCAGAAAAAACAGGTGTGCACATATACCTCAAGTACAAAATTATTCTGAAGAAAAATTTTTCTGATGTCCCAGACAAAAAAAAATCACTGGAGTCATCAAGAGAGGCATCCGATTTTTGGACTTCTTTAGAGTTATTTTACAGAGTAGTTGTAAAAACAAAACAAAAAAAAAACTATATATTGAGGAGGGGAATGCTGAGTGGATTACCCTACGAATTTCTATACGCAAGGCCTTTAAGTCTTAATCCAGTCCTGAGACAGATTCGTTTTCTTATCCCTAGCAGCTGTAATTGTATCTGCATTTCCACGTGCAGGAAAAAAAAAATGTGTGGAAACTTAATTTTCACCAAAAATTACTAGCTCTGGGATTCTATTGTCCACATCACTCCTTCATCTGCTCCTCCAGCACCCGGAGTTGGGGCGTAAGTTCAGAAGTTGAAAGAACACTGATTCTTAGGCACTGTTACATAGTAGGCCTGCCGCAGCTGAAAGCTTTCTACCCTGGAACACAGACGGGTCTGGCATCCTCCGGTGGAGCTCTGGTTCTTTAGTTTGCTCTTAATAATTCGCAGGCATGTTGCCTGTTGGGGAATTTTAAGCCATTCCTTACCACCCCATGCCAAGTATTTATTTAGCCACCAGAACCACCCTGCAGGATTAGAAGACAGCTGTATCCACCAGCAGGATTCCAACAGACCCCACACAACCCGGTGTTCAAAGGAACAAGTTCCAGTCGCGCCCTGAGCTGCGAGTCTCTAGGGCAGGTGAACCAAAGGCGGCCGGGGGTCAGGAGGCCAGAGGGGGAAGCAGGCGGCGGAGGCCTGCGGGCCAGCCCAGCCCGGCCCGGCCCATCGCTAATCGGCAGCCTCCCGCTGGCTCCCCGCCGCTCCTAGGTGCCTAACCCCTTCTAATTGACAGGGAAGGTCTCAATCACCGGTCCCTTACTCCGAGCGCCCAGAGAAACCCGGCGCACGGCTTCCAGGGAGATGTAGTCCCCGCCACCTCCGGGGACAGCCCCTAGTGCCATCACGCAGAGCCCCCGGGGCCCTTCGGGAGACCCGCAGAGGCACTGCTGGGCCTGGGCCGGCAGAGGCGCGAGCTGTCGCCTGGGTGTGGCGGCGGGGCCGCGTTCCGCGCGGGACTCGGGGGGCTCCCGGGCCTCCGCGAGGGGCGGAACTACACTTCCCAGGCCGCCCCGCGCCCAGCCGAGCCGGCTGCCTCGCTCTGCGTGACCGCGGCAGGTTGGTCCTGGAGCAGATGAGCGCAGAATATTCAGGCGAAGGCGAGAGGCGGGGGGGCGCGCGGGGCAGGAGGAGTACCTCGGCCCAGAAAATTATGCATGCGTTAGGGAACCTCTGAGAGGATGGCTGTGGAAGGTAAGGGACGCTTGGAGCGTTTCCAGCTCCGTCTTAGCCCGCGCACCCCAAGCCACACATCCCTGGTGAAGCTCTGCAATCGTGGGAAGGCGAGGAGGGGGTGGCGGGGAGCGGGCCCCTTCCTCCTACACCTCTTGTCACTCACCGGAGCCGCGGAAGGCCAGCGGGCGCTTTCTTCAGGTGCTTTGGAGAGACAGGAAGGTGCGCAGCACTTTGGGGTAGGAGGTGAAGAATAGCGTGTCCCCGATGGGAAGCGATATCCTGGATATGTGGAGAAAGCTGGGGAGCCCGGCTTGAGGTTTCAGCCCCGACGTGCCCCTTTTCTTTGCCCCTCCCGCCTGGTCATGCTGGGTGGCCATGAGGCTGGGGATGCTCGGTTCGTCCCGCACACGTGGGACAGGACCCTGTCCAGGTGCGTCACCTGGAGGCTGGCACTGCCTTTGGGCAGAGGGCCCCTGGTCGCGCGCAGCCAGCAGTGGCGGCCGCAGATGTACCCAGAGGGTGGAGGTGCCCCTACACCTGTTTCTGCTTATCCAGCCCTCCCCGGCTCGCAAAGTTTGCAGGAATAGCATGGAATCACCCCGGGTGTGTGTGTGTGGGGGAGCTCAACAAACTCTTCCATGGGGTTACTCTTTTTCTTTCTTTTATTATTTTATTTTATTTTTGAGGACCACCTTCCTCTTTCCTCTTAGATTTTGAGCGTTGGCTTTCCAGTTCGGACGGTACCGTCCTGCCTCCTTTGAACTTCCTGGTCGAAAGCCGGGTCGGGCGGGATGTGCGTATGCTGAGTTTTTTCATTTCATTTTCTCTTACCTTGTAACACTGGTTTCTTGTTGAGGTAGTCACAGGGCGTAGTGGCGGGAGGCGGTGGGGGTGGGGAGCTGTGGACCAGAAGTATTTGTGATGTCAGGTGAAGAGATCAACTGTACCCGGATGGTAAAATGGAATGAAATGATGGTGGGACTAAATGGGAGCCCCCATTCGCCTGCAGAGTTAAGGTGCCTGAGTGCTGGTGAGGTCAGAGGGGAAGTGAGGTGGGAACAAGAGGGCAGGTGAGCTCCTTGCCAAGGGGAAATGAGCCTGTTCCTTGCAGGCAGGAGGAAAGAAGGAATCAAGGGTTTGCTTGTTTCTCCCTCCCATCCCTGCCCCTGGAGAGAGAAACTGAACCAATCTGACTCTTGCTTTCCTTATAATTACTGCTTAACAACTTCAAGTAGCAACAACTTATCTCCACCACTTAGTGCCCATAAGCTCAGGACACTACTGCTTCTGGGATATCTCAGGTTCAGAGATCTCCAGCTAGTCACTTCCAGCTTCCCCAACCATGTTAACAAAAATGAACTCATTCTGTCAAACCAAACGAAAAATTACTTTTCTAGGTTTTCTGTGCACATGCACTAAGAGGCTGAGTCTCTGCCTTTATGTATTGTTACAATTGCCAGACAAGACTTCAGATACTAAAAAGCAAAACAAAACACAAAAACCCAAGATCAAGTTTATCTTGAAATTAAGACCCAGGTGAAGTTGACCTGCTGTCCCTTGTCCCTCACCCATCAGATGACATTGATTGTGATCTCTTTGCCACTCTTCTGTGTCCCTACTGAGGGACATTCCTGCTTGTTGCCAGTCCACAATGTTCCTGAAAACAACTTCCTGCTCATTGTAAAAAATATAAAAATTACCATATTTCTTGTGCGATGAGTGATTATACCAGAGAAGCCAAATCTTACAAAAAACAAGAGCTTTTGAAGGAAATTCATGCAGACTGTGGAGTTTATTTTCTAGTCAAAGCACTGGTCTAGTTAACAGGCGATCTTGAGAATGAATGACAATGTCTCAACCTGAAGAATGAAGGAAGTATTTTAAACTTTTGTTGCAAATATGATTCCTATCTCTGGTCTTTATAAAGGAAATCAGCCTGGAACAAGGTCCTTCTTGGCTAGCCGCACGGGATCTTTCAAGCTCAGGGAAAACTTCTGGGAACCTGTCCCAACTCCCCCTTTCCTTTGCTTCTCCGCTCTCTATCACAGTATGGGAGGTGCCTCCAGCCCTGAGTTTCCCTAGCACCTATCCTTATATTTATCCTAACGCTCAGCGTACTTACGTCCAGGGAGTGAGAGGCAGAGTTAGGTCCCTCAGGGTCCTATCTGTTCTGTAGTATTTGGTTTTATTTTGTATTTCAGCCAATAGCACAGTACTTGGTGCATAATAGGCACTCAGTATTACTAATGCTCTTGAATTGCCTGGGATACGTTCATGAACTGCTTCCATGGAGGACAGGGGGCTTTCTCAAAAGTCCAAATGCCATAAAATAAAAGACTTCTAAAGGTAGGGGAGATTTGTAAAGGAAACCCTCTTTTCTTTAGTCTTTTGTCTTGCTGCTCAAAGCATCTTTTAGAGAAGTATATTTCATCTACTGGTGAGTGACATCATCTTCCGTGGGCATAACTGGAATATCTAGGAACTGCTTCTGAGGGCTGCTGTCGGTATTTTGTGCCTGTGGCCAAAGAAGCGAAATGTCCTGCATTCCATGGCCATCTCGTACAATGTTTCCAAGTTAAGACCAAGGTAAGAACCAGTTTACCCAAATTTGTTGACAATGCTGATTCAGAGAATAAGGATTTTTTCCCCAGAGAAATTGAAATAGGAAATAGTTTGTGTTACTGAACATCTGAGCTTTAAGTTTACACATTTGGGAAATAAAATGCACTCCCTCCTGTTTACTTCTTAGGAACATTTTGAGTATAAAATAAATAAAGGAGAGAGCTCAGACAAGGGTTCCTGGAACCCAGATCCTTGGTAAATGTTCCATGTCCTTCTGCCTCTTGCTCTCATTTTAAGAAGCCGTACTTTTTGGCATGTGTTTCCTATCCTAATTTTCACTTATTCATGCAAGCCAGCCTTTCTAATTAGTAACAAATTAGGAGGCTTTTACTATGTGTAACATTTTTCTTAAGTAAAGTTGAACTTGTAAAAGTGTTAATAGCAAGTACTTCACTCATTCATTTTGTTGAATTTGCAACTTTGTGTTTAAGTTAGAAAAGAGCTGCCCTTTGTTTGTTATTTTTGTGGCTAGCTGGGCTATATTTTCTCCTCTGAATGTAATTACGACATCCTCTTTATGTTTCCTAGCTTGGTTGGGAACCATGTTTTGCATTTATGGGCCACAGGGAAGCTTAAAAGTATGCTTTACAGTCACAGAACAGGGTCTTACCTTATGACCTGTGTTTGGATTAGGATTATTTTGGCATCCATTGTCTTTAACAAAAACATTGTATTATAATAAATTATATCAAATAGCTGGAGAACTAGAACCTCTAGACAGAAAGTATCAGGTACGCCAGAATGATCCATTCTCTGTGGATAGAGTGTGTAGATGGTTATGCTACTGATACGATATTTTCCAACAGAAATTTGTTGCAGAACCCTTCATGGAGAAGAAAAAAGTAGATTCATCAGGGACAGTGTCGTATTATCTGTGTATTCCCTGGATGGTGCCTGGCACTTGGGAGACCCAAAGTAATTGTTTCATGAATGAAATATAAATACACAATTCCCCAGAGCTAGAGAAGTGTTTTCTACTCTTTGTCCCCAGTTCTTCTCTTTCTTGACTTGTTCTCAGAGCTTTCTAAGAAAAGTAGGGTAAATGAACATCGTACATGGTGTTTCTTGTAGAGGACGCCAAGAGCCTGACGACCTCTGAGCAAGATGACTTGCAGCTGGGGGGTGGGCCACAGGTGCTCCTTGCTGAGAAAGAACCTATCCCATGGTGAGCCTTGGGCAGGTAGTCATTGTCTAACACTCCCCTCACCTGTCTTGTGCTGTCTCAATAAAAGGCTACTGTGGAGGTTGCTCGGGGCTACCCTGCAATCAAGGTTAGCCCGCCTCCTATAAACTTGTACTTCTAATCCGTGTCTTGCCTGCTGCAATCGAGACAAGAGCCATAGAGGATCCTACAGTTTATGTTCCAGGTCTGATAGACTCGCACCTCTTACATGGCTGAAAAAGTATTTCCCATATTAATCACTGCCTCCACAAGGTAACAAATATCTTTGTTAAGTGGTATGAATTTTTCATCCTAACTAAGCAAATTGGCTTATCAGGTAACTTCTAATAAGTTATTGAATGAGCAGGTTCTATTTCTTTCTTCCTTTTTTTTTTTTTTTTTTTTTTTTACTTAAGAGAATGAAAAAAACCCTGCTCATCATCAAAATAATAACAGTGGAGGGATAGAATCAAATACTTGTAGCAAAGAGAAGCAGTCACAGTAAACATTGGGCTTTAGGGGCTCAGTAATGACGACTTGAGTTCAGAAATGAGTCATAGAGAGTCATGAAGCTTTAATATTCTGCTACAGTGGGTTATTTCTGCTGTCTTAGGTTGGATGGTAAAGCAGACTTGCCCAACATCACACTCAGGCAGATCCGTGAACTTCCTTTTCCTAGGAGAGCCTCTGGCTGTACCACTGAGAGTGCAGAGAGCAGATAACGTGGGCACCTAAGCAGGCAGGTGGACCCGCAGGGAGGGAGGGTGGGGCAAAGCCACCTGTGCTTTGTGAGTTTTCAGAGACTTTCATATCAGATAGTTGGCTTCTCCTCTCCTGAGGAGGATCTGGAAATGGATTCTCCCTATAGGATACAGGAAGGGAGGGGTAGATGCCTCCCTCCTGCTAGCCCATCTAGGCTTTTCTAACTACCATTTTTTATGTCAAAAACATTGTTTGAATGTGCCTCTTCCACTTGGTGGTACTTTCTAAGCACAAGGACTATGTCTTATGCTTGGCCCATGAAGTTTGAATGAATGGAAGACAAATGAATTAGTGGGTGGGATTATGGGTACTTTTGATTTCCTCAGTTGCCCCCAGATACCTTGAGAACTCCCAACTATGTTCATCCACCATGTAGATATCGTGAAAGAAGCAGAATTGTGGACAAGTTTCCCTACAAGGAACTCATCTCTACAATCGTGTTACGGTGATATTATCAACTAACTGCTCCCCAGTTCTCTTCCATTTCACTTATCCCCAAGGGTCATTTTTTCCCCTTTTTTCTTATTTTTAGTCTGTTCTCTAGCCCATCATCATCTGACTTTACCACACCTGCACCTTCTGTTAATCAGTGTGTGTTAGGACTAGAGAATGGTGACCAGAAACCCATCACTGGAAATTCCTGTCCTGTGACTGTGCGTGAACAAGAATCGGGGCCTCAAACCCTGGAGATAAACTTGCTGTGGCTGTTGTACTTGCCACTCCCATTCCTTCCACAGCCCTCTTAGCCAGTTCAGACAGAGCTTCAATCTAATCCTACTGTAGCTTTGCCTGGTCCAACCCTTCCCAATTCCTTTCATCCCAGGCTTGCTTTCTCATCTGTCTTGCTGTTCTTTTATGCTACAGGAAATAAGGGCTGGTGCTAAGAAGGGGAGATTGTATGAAACATTGCTGGGTTAGCTGTGCTCGGTAAGGCTGAGTCACAGTAGATGCCATGCTGACGTGTTATAAGAGGGGCAGCTGAGACTTTCAAGCCTAAGCTTGAACTTTGGGGAGTGTCAGATGTTCTACATTTAATTAATTAGGAGAAAGAAGGGATATTTCAAATACCCATTCACTGGCACTCAAGTGGGCTTTGCATTTTCTGTTGAGAAGCAGCAGAGCACCGCCCATGTGCAGGGAACTCTACTAGATGAGGTGGGGAGTCTAATGGAAAAGGAAGCTGAACCCCCTCGGCCTCCAGCTTGCATGTCAGTGAGGGAGACAGAAGCAGATTCGGCTGAATGATATAAGTGCTAAATAAAAGTACAAGCAACATAACGTGGGAGGTGGGAGGGCTGAGAACAAATGGAGCATTTAGTTCTGAGCTGGATGGGGACAGCCTAACGAAAGGGAAAGGGACAGCATTTGAGTGAGCCTTTGAGTAGGATTTGATGCGTGGGAATGAGGGAAGGGATGAAGGCAAGCAGTGTGCGGTGATGTGTACTTCCTAATGGCCTTCCCCCAAGTCCTGGTGGCCTGGTGGTTTAGCCCTTAATGGACAGGAGAATAAATCAGGAGGGTCCCAAGTCTGGTCTGTTTCTTTTCCTAAGGGGTCTATTATCTCTTGGCCAAACCTAGTACTCCCCACAGCCCAGTTGGATCTTGCATATGGTCCTTTTGAAACCACAAGAGCAAGCCAGGCGAGCTGCTCTCTTGTGCATCAGGCTGAGTCCTTCCCAGTTTTCTCAAGTGGAATGTGGCAGCACCACCCGCTCCAAGCTGGCTTCTGAGAGCAAACGTGGCTATATTTAGTCTGATTTTTCTAAAGTGTGGGTGCAAGAAACTGCTTGTATCACTCTCCTCCCTTTGTGAAGAGCAGGAACAGGACCCAATAGCAGTTGTTGGGTGGCAGGGTGGCCCACCTAGAGGCCTTCAGCTATGTCGTTGCTGGAGGCTGGACAGGGAGGAGCCAATTGGCAAATTCTGTTACTTCGCTATTCTCTACTTCTGTGGCCTGCAAAGGCAGCCATGGAAGATTTCTGGTATTTAGCAAATCCCAAGTCTCACATGATTTGGCAGATGTTTGTGGATTGGCTATGGATGTGGCCCTCAGGCTATAGCTGTCCTTGAGACCTGGGGTGTGGACCAGGCCCAGGCCAGCTCAGGGTTCGTCATTTCCTCTGCAGTGCACAGCTCTCCCCTTGGGGGTTATACTGCTCACAGTGTCATCTTTAAATTTGCAAGGTCTGTAAGCCAGACTGGGTGTGAGCCCCCGCTCTGCCTGGCAGTTGCTGCGTGGGCCTGGGTAATTCACTGAGCAGCTCTGTGATTCCTTTGCCCATCTGTCAAATGGGAATGTTCGTGGAAATAACCTCACAGGTATGCTGAGAAGGTTAAATTATTAGTAGTTAGTATCAAGGGAGCTCGTAAGACCTGGGTTGATAGGTGCTCAGTGAACACTCAGTAAAATGTAGGTAAGATGATAGTCATGATGGTGTTTCTCCCTTTCTGCCACATTAAGAAGGCATCTGAGCCATTTTTATATCATGTTCTTGGGCCTGTGGTATAGAGGCTGGTATAACAGTGGGTGCTCAGGGAAGGAATGTAGGTGTCAGAATTTGGAGACCAACAAAATGTAATTGATAAAATGTAAGTCATCCTCACCACTTAACACCAACAGTTTTGTAGGCTAGTCCCTCTCTAATTATCTGATCATTATTCAACCATATAATATATATGCAAAGCAAGTTAATTACAAAGAATAATTTTAGATCTTACAAGGGACAAAGTCCATGGGCTGTATGAAAATGATACTGAAAAACTGCTGGATCCCACAGCCATGGCCCAATTAAGATCTATCTGAGTTAAAGAAGAGAAACATTGAGTAATATTTTGACTTGGTAGGCACCAAAGTGAAATATTAAGACCTTGATAAGATTAAGAGAAGCTTTGAGTGAAGAGAAATGCCCTAAATATTTTAGGAGAAAAAAATGGTCTCCTTGGCATTGGGTGATAGAAAGTCAAGTGTGAAATGAATGATATTTTGTTCTGCTGACATAAATCCTGTTTTAGAAGATTTATAACATAAAAAATGGATTCCTTTTTATTGTGTTTGGAAAATTAACATACACGTTCAATTACAACCTAATTTTATTTTTTTTAACAACCTAAATTTGGTTAAATAAAGATAAACTTCTCAGATTCTCTTTTCAAGAGAAACTATCATGTCAATGTTAATTTGAAATTCCAGTCCTCATTTCAAGTGTACTGTTTTTCCCTTTCTCCTTTTCTCTCTCTCTATTTTTATGGTATTATATTATTTAAAAATTTTTAAATTGGGGTTATTTAAGTATAACTTATGTATCTTAAAATCACCCTTTGTAGCTCTTTGAGATTTGGCAAACATATACAGTCTTGTTAGCATTACCACAGTCAAGATGTACATTTCCAACATTCCCAAAATTTCCTCATGCCCCTTTGTGACCAACCCTTCCCCCTACCCACTGCTCCTGAAGACTGCTCTGAACTCTGTCTTGCGTTTTCTAGAATGTCTCATAAATGGTATCAGACACTATGTTTCCATTTGAGTCTGGCTTCTTCCACTTAATGTAATGCACTGAAATTCATCTATCTTGTTGCATGTATCAATAGTTCAGCCCTTTTAATTCCTGAGTAAAACGTTCCATTGAGTGGATGTGCTACAATGTGTCCATTCACCAATTGATACATTGGATTATTTCTAGTCTTTATTGATTATGAATAAATCACTACCAGGAATGTCCAAACTGTGGTCCACAGGCTGTATATATATTACGTGAGGGCTTTCTTGCTTATCCGTGGAAGTGGATAGCATGAAAATCATGCACAGACCTTTTTTTTTGTTTGGCTCCTCAGCTTTTGTTAGTGTTTGTGTATTTAATGTGTGGCCCAAGACAACTCTTCCTCTTCCGTGTGGCACAGATAAGTCAAAAGGTTGGACACTAATGCAAGTTACTTACAGGTTGTTGTATGACCCTTAAGTCTATTTCTCTTGTGTGAGTAGCCAGGAGTGGGATTTTCAAGTCATATAGTAAGTGTTTTACCTTTAAAAAAAAAAAAAAAAACTACTGAACCGTTCTCCAGAGTAATTGTACCTCGTGTGTGTTCTTCTGTATTTTCTCTGTGTTAATCATCTGTGGACAACAAAGACCTCACAACAACAAGAAATTTAGATTAATAGAACTTATGCAGTAGGTATACCATGCAATACTATTAGCCATAAGAAAAGATGGAGACTTTACTTCTTTTATACTTACAAGGATGGAGTTGAAACACATTCTTCTTAGTAAAGTGTTTTAAGAATAGAAAAAAATCCAATGTAGTCAAGGCTGATATGAAACCAATATATAAACAATTACATACCCACATGAACAATAAAACACAAATGTAGTTTAGCAAGGGAAGAGGAGGGAGAGCAATTAGTGGGATCTCACCTAAGGTGCACAATGTGGGGGTGTTCAGCACAACTCCTCGGTGAAGGGCTCTTCTACAACTTGAACTTTACCTTGGAAGCAGAACAATGTAACCTGAAAACTTGTACCCACATATTAATTGGAAATAAGGAAACGAAAAAAAGAGAGCTATGCAGGTATTTGGAAGGGATTAGAAGAAAAAACTTCTAGAAGTGAGTCCCTGGAGCTGCATTACACAAGTTTATGCATTGTAGGTATTGTAAGTATACACCCCTGATTTCTACGTCAGTCCCAATTTCAAGCATGAACATAGTGAAGAAAGGCTCCTGGTTCGGGCACATAGAAGAAAGCTTCTAAACTTCATTTTGTTAATATGGAGCATAAAAATTTGTCATCCGGTTATACATAATTATTTTATTGTTATTGTAGTAAAATGGAACAAGGTAAGGAAAACAGGCCACAGATGACTTACTTTAAGGGGAAATTATGCAAGAACACAAAGACAGGAAAGGAAAGTTCAGGTTTGAGAGCCCACAAAAAGTGAGTTTAGCTAGAGTGGGAAAAACTTACTATCCCTGAAGGCAGTTGATCTTGCCAGCCAATACTGGTTGTGGACTCTGCCTGTGAAGTCTAAGAAGAGGTTGGTTGACTGTTTCTAATGTAGTTAAATTTCGAGGATGATAAAGGTCCAGGTGTACATTTTGCAGCCCTGTGGGATTCTCATTTAGAATTGGGTCTTTCAACAGATGTCCCTTTAAACAGTGAGAACAATTCTTGCTTCACCTTCAGAGACCACATTTTACTCAGCCAAAAACTGAGTATAGGGCCTTTATTGGAATTACTTCTCAATGCAAAAAACAGTCTTAGAGATACAATTTGGATGCTAACAGGCAGCCATTTCTGGGACTTTCCACCATTCTCTGAGACCATGAAATGCCATATGTGAATTTAGAATTGCTGTTGAATCCTAGACAAATGGCCTAATACTGCTGTTCTGTTTGAGGTTGTCAAGTGTAAACATGTCCATTGAGAGTTTTGTTTTTGTTTTTGGAGAGTGTGCCCGTGTCATTCCACAGAGGTAAAAATATATTATTGTGCTGGCTTCAGTAGGTGTGCCTTGTGTTTGGTGTTGTCTGGAATGGATTGCCCCCTGTCATGCCAGTGTTCCAATTTGGCCTGACTGGAGAGAAACTCAGGCATGGAGGCAGGTGTAACAGGCTTTCTTCAGCTCATGGGTGACTGGTGAGCGAAGCTGAGTGGGAGGTCCGCCCTAGCTCCTGTCAGCTGGGGAGCTAAGTTACACACAGCAATCTGTGATCCACAGTCTGCGCAGAGGAAAGGTCTTCTTTCATCTTTATACCCAGGGGAACAAAAGTGGCAACATGCCAAGCAGTAGTTACATAAGCCTGACTTCACCGTACCCGGTTGTGGCTGTCTAGGTAAAGCCAGCCCTTCCAGCAAAGCCATGGGTCAGAAAGCACAAATCCTTTTTTCCTGTCCTTACACCCGCATCAATGGCCAGTGGTTTATTGGAAACTAACAGTGACCAAGAAGGAGAGAAGGACCTTTACCTCCTGGCCTCGGGCGAGCTGTCACTTTACTTCTCCTGCCCTCCCTGACGGTGGCTCATCTAGTGCACGTCCTTGGGATACCTTAGCTCCTGCCTTCTGTTTCTCTGCTGCATTCTGGGAAAACACAGCTTTTTAATACTGTGCTCATTCACCTGGATACACCATGGGACTGACATTTTGTGTTAGTCATCTGGGAAATATATCAATTCCTGTTGCTTAAACATTTTTCCTTTTTCACGAATATTTATTGAGTACCTATTATGTTCTGGGATCTAAAAGAGTTTGCCCTCTGTCATATGGTGGATAAGATTAGGAAAACCGGGTGTGCTTGACGCTGTGCTATCTTAGGACGTGTTTCCTTATGTGATAAGATTCTCCTGGGGCACTTGACATCCAGAACCCGACATCCCTGTGTTGGGTATTCTTTTTTGATAAATCATAAATTGGAGCCCTGACTCTAACACATGCCCTGAGTCGTTCTTGCTAAACCTTTTGGGAGACAGCGATCTAGGGGTTGGGTTCTTAATCTAAGGCCACAAGAGGGGACTGAAGGATTTCATAGCCTACTTAACCCCCTTATAACTGTAGGTACAGTTTGTATGTGGACAGTAGATATATTTTTTTCATGGGGAGAGGAACTAGAGCTTTCATCCTATTCTCACAAGCGCTAAAAATGAGTAACTTGGGGCCATGAGAACATGTGTTTGACTTTGTAATTCTCTGATATGTGTCTCCAGTATCTACAACCACGTCTGGCTCATAAAAGACACTCAACTATTTGTTAAGTAACCAAAATAACTAACGCTATTTTGTGCCTTCTCTGGGCTAGGATCTTTATCCTTGGTCTCTAAAAATTAGTTTTCATAATGCAGTGAGATAGGAGGTTCCCCCCTCCCCCATCAAATAGCTGAAAGAATTTAGATGTAAAGAAGATAAAACACACAGCAGATTTGTGGTGGAACTGGGCTTTTTAGCCAAATTTGCCATAGTCTAGAGTCTTTTTTTTTTTTTTAATGCACTCTTATTTTCTGGTTTGCCTCAGTTTAGTTCTGATTAGCTAGTTGTCTTTCGAAAGCTTTGGTACTGAAGAAAAACAGCATTATAACAAAACCAAGACATTTTGTAATTGGGTTCCACAGTGTGGGAAATGCTTTCAGGTTGTTGGATTAAATCTCTAGTGAAGTTTTAATCTTGGTATTAGCTTTCTATGCTTTTGATTTCTTTCTTCACAGGGAGCCCTAGGCTTTTGGGTTTTGGTGGTTTTCTCATTCTGCCTTCCCAATTCACCTGTTCTCCAGCATGCAATTAGTGTAAACTGCTATTTTAACTGGGCAATAGGTATTCACTGTGCACTTGCAAAAAGCTCAGCAGCACTGTGAATGGCCCAGGGAGTAAGAGAGAATCTGAGGCTCTTGAACCTACTGTTCCTGGAACTTAGAGTCCAGCACAAGATTTAAGACTCATATCATAAATGTTTCACAACAAAAAAGGTTCAGAGCTGGGCAGGGCAGAGGCAAGGGCAGGAGAGGCTGTGCAGGGCTCTGCTCTCTGCAGCAGAGGGCAGCTACCACACCCTCAGCATGTCCACATGCTGCCCTGGACTTCCCTTGAAAAGCCATTTTTGGGTTTTGTTGTGCTTTAAACAGAGCAAACTAACTGCAATGGAAAGCTTCCTCATATTCTAGAAAGACTGGAGAAAAAAAAAAAACAAGAAAATGAAGTAACAATAATAGGCTGATAAGAAAGAATGGAACAGGGAGGGTAGATGTAAGAAATGTTTCATAGGGTGGAGAAAGATAGCATTTGGGATTGTTAAGGGGAGTGGCAGACACGTAATTGCTCCCCACTGCCAATGGAATAGCATCAGAGCCCCTCGGCTTTTAGGTTGGGCCCTTTGGGGTCTCCAGGCCTTCCTGCTCCAGGCTGATGCTCTGCTTCCTCCCTGTGGGCAACTTCTCTGACACTCGGCAGAGCTCAGCTATCAGCTGTTTCCTGGGCTCACAGTGTACAGCAGGTTCTTGAATAATATCGTTTTGTTCAACTTCATTTCCTTATAACATTGAGAAGAAAAAGGAAAAGTTTCCTGGCTGGAGCCAATCTGTGGAGTTTGCACGTTCTCCCCAGGTCTACATGGGTTTTCTCCAGGTCCTCCAGTTTCTGCCCATATCCAAAGATGTGCCCCTCTGGTGAACTGGCACGTGCAGGTGATCAGGCGCGAGCGCAGCCTGACCAGGTTGTTCTGCCTTCTGCCCCGAGCCACTGCTACAGGCTGTGGCCCTTGAACTGGAATAAGCAAGTTGGAAAAGAAACACATGAATAAATATAAATGATTATTGAAAATTTGTAAAGTAGATGGTTATCATACTGATGCACAACAATAAACGGTGGAGGATGAAAGCACTCAGCATGGATGTCGATTTGTTTTGTTTTTGAACTACGTGTTGGGAAGAGGTATTTCTGATTTTCACTTCGCAAACATTTCTTCCTTCATTTAACCCACCACTAGGACTGCCCTCATTCAATGATTCATCAAGAATGGGGTAAGTCTTTACCATACTTGTTTTTATTAATCTTTCTTAAATGTTTTGTAGAGTTCCCATTTCAAAGTTTACTATTAGAAGGGTTTTTTTTGGGGTCTCTATTTAGAAACTTGGTGATATTTTTCGAGTGTTAAAGAGCGAGATTGCTGGGTAATGCAGCCTTTAAAGTGATGCAGGCAGTGGAGGTAGGTGACACTTCCAAAAGGAGCGGGCCAGCATCGCCTGGTGCACGGCCAGCAGGGTGTGTGCTGGGAAGTGCCCACTGGGCTCAGCAAGTAGGAAGAGGCCTTCTGATGAAATGAGATCATATTATGATAGTTTAAAGATTAAACAAGAAATGCACCTGCATAGAAATGGGAAGAAGGAAATGTGTCAAAGTGGGAAGAATGAAGAAATAGAAAAAAAAAAAAGAGAGAGATAAAGGTCAAAGAGTTTGTAAATGTGGTGAGACTTTGAAGAGGAAGACAAAGAACTATACCTCCATTGGAATCAAGTTCAAAGGAAGCTTTTTTTTTTTTTTTTAAGCTAGGACATAATTAAGAGTGTTTATAGGCTATATGAATTGATTGAGTGGAAAGAAAGATTTTTAAAGATACAAAGAAAAGATAATTGGAGCAAGAATCATCAGGAGCTCACCTCTGTTTGCCCTTAGAGAGGGTAGTGTTCTTTCTGGAAAGTGTAGGTGGCAGGTGAGGCACTTAGGGGTATTGTAAAATAAATATATAACCACTAAATAAATACTTCCTGTCCTGTGTAATAGGCACTGTTCTATGTGCTTGTTATGTACTGACTCATTAATCTTCACATCAATCCTGTGGATCCCATAATCATTCCTCTTTACAAATAAGAAAATGGACACAGAAAGGTCAAGTAACTTGCCCATGGTCACACAGCTAGAAGCAGTAGCTGGAATTTGATAAAGATGTTGCCTAAAAAGATGCTCCTCCAATTTTCTAATTAGGACACTTGGGGGATACTGGATCAGGACATTATCCTCTTCAGAATTTTCTTTACAAATTAAACTATTGATGATCTATAAGAACATGTAAGTCTTTGACAATTTCTTATGAATTCATTTATTTTGTCATAACTACAGGTAGGATAGGAATGAAATAGAAATCCTAATTCTTAAATGTTAGAGAAGGGTGTAATTTTCAGAATATGAGTGATTTTTCTGGAGAGGTTAAGCCTTGATGGATGCTCGCCTGTGAAATAGGAGTATAGTGCATCAGCCGGCTGGGAGGTCCCATGAGGGTGCTCTGATCCTACAGCTGGGGATTGGGGTTTTAGGGAAGCAACAGAAGGTAGGGGTAGCATCAGTAAGGGAAGGTGGAAAAGATGCTGAATATGAACTCGGTCAACAGTTTTGCCAAAACACAAACATGATCTCCATTTTCTTCTTTTAGCTCCTGCCTCCTTCCTACGCTTAATGGCTTTAAGGTTTAGGTTTCCCAGGTTTTGAGGCCATTGTCCCTCATTGTAATGGTAAGGCAGAGTGATTTTCCCTGGATGGTGCTTGGGTCTACTGCTTGCTAAGTACATGTACAACCTTATGACACTCCTGCCTCCTGTGACCTGCTTTGCCTGGCTAGGTGTCCCAATTGAAACTCATGGCTGGTCGCTTTGGCACCAGTGTAGTTTCTGGGGCTCACCCGAAGGCCATCATCTTTGATATTGTACCGTCCTGGCTTTACACAGCACTCTGTGCTTTCCAAAGTACTGTTACTCCTTTGAGCCATAGCTGATCCACCGGCATCTGGAGCAGATGTTCTTGCCTCCATTTCATAAAGATGTAAAGACTCCCTTACCCCAGGGCGGCTAATTGAGCATGGCAAAGCTTAGATTTAGAGCTTGATGTCCGTGGGTCCTTTTATCATGACTCCCACCATCATGGCCATGATTGGAAGGGACGGCACAGGGCGTACTTTGAAAGGTTTTGCAAATGGATGTTCTAAAAGGGATCCAGAATTTTTTTTTTTAATTATGGATGAAGGTAGCCAGAGTGAGGCAGGGCCTAAGGTTATGTGGTTCTCTAGAGGTACCTGGTCCATGGGTCAAGTAATGAGAGCTTACGTTCCTTTCCTTTCCCAGTATTTTCTTAACTGACTTTCCGATATAGGTACTGGATCTTCTGTTATCTTCTAAATGTTAAGATAATATTTTAAAAATATATTTTCTGGGTACAAAAACCTTTTATATTCACCAGAGAAAGAAAAAAAAAAAAAAAACCACATGAAAACACAAGAAACTAACCATAACAAGAGCTAGCATTTATTAGAAATGCACTGGTGTTAGCAAGCAGAGTGGCTCTTCAGCCAGTGAACCATGGCATAGCTATACTGGTTGTGATGTTTAGATAGGTTTGTGCCCAGGTCATACTGATTATTTATTTATTTTATTTTTTTAGAGACGAAGTCTCGCTCTGGCTGAGGTTGGTCTTGAACCTGTGAGCTCAGGCAATCCACCTGCCTTGGCCTCCCAGAGTGTTAGGATTACAGGCATGAGCCACCATGCCTGGCATGATTGTTGTTTATTTTGAATATATCACCTGTTCACAACAATTCTGAGTTGGTTATTGATATTATCTCCATTTCCAACATGACAAAACTAAGGCCCAAAGAGATTAATTTCCCCAAGGCCACTAGCTGATAAATTAAGGAGTAAGAATTAAAACCCAAGTTCAGATCACTTCAGTGTCTGCTCTGTTGCCACTACACAAGTCGGCTACTCTGACACACCCCAGTGGATTATCCTAGGGAAAGTTAACATTTCCTTCTTGGCTTTATATATGTAAATAACTAGCTGGTCCCTGGAGTAACATAAGCTGTTCTAGTAAATCTTAATAATTGTTGATAAAATACTAAAAGTATGAATGATTTTCTTCACTTATTTTGGAAATGGATACAAGCGTAATGAGTAATATTGTTGTCCTTAGATATGGCACTTAATGAAGCCAATGATGGGAACCCTTGAGTGGGTTACAGATAACTGTCCAAGTTTCAGAAGGTGTGAAATCATTCCTTTCTATTAGTTCAGTCCCTGGGACTTGTTGATGGTCATTGTCAGGGCTAGAGACTTAGAAGACACCTCTGATAATGAAAGGCACACCTGTGTTGGGTGGAATCACAGGTCTTTGCAGTATGAGGACAGTATCTAAGTTACTTGTAGAGTTCGCCATTGTAAGACTTTTCTTAACTTACAGTCATCCACCTTTGGTCCAGTTTCTTGGTTATTCACATACATTACCTTCACTTGATTATTACTGAGGCATTTTATTCTTCTTATTTACAGTATGTTCCTTGAACAAGGTTTTCCATCCTTCTTTTTTTGGAGCTTCAGTCTTGTGTATCTAGTCATCCCCCTAATATTTTGGTGGTCTTTTCTTTTTCTTGGTATACTGTTGAGGTTGTTCAGGGATTTTTATTGTTAATGTTCTAAAATATTTGATTAAATATGGAGAAACCTTGCAGTTCATATATGCAACCATTATATATATGTGACCACTTAATGTTAATATTTCTACATGAGGATTTATTTTTCAGATGATGAGCTATATTTTATATTTAAATACTTTATAAATTTAATATATAAATAGGGGCAAATAAATATTCTCTACCCTTTATTAAATGCTTACCTATATACCCCCAATTGTGGCTTATATACATTTTCTCTGATGCCTACAACATGTTCTTATTCCCAGTTTGCTTGTGAGTAAACAGGCCCTAAATAAGTAACTTGTCTGATGCCATTTAGTGGAAGAAATAGTTGGGAGTGAAGCCTGTTGTGTGCATGTGTGGGGAGTAGATAGGTTGACTTTTCAGGAGGTGACCCCCTCAATCCTGGGATATTCAGGGGAAAGCCTGCAGATGAGATCCCTGGGGGCTCAGCAAAACCACGAAAGATTAAAAGAACCTGGAGTCCCCAGGACAGAATGGACTACTCCTGTGCACTGAGAGTCAACAGGTGGGAGAGGTCAAGGTCGCTGAACTTCTGACTCATAGTTAGATTAGGAAACCTGGCTTACTTCCCCTGGGGGGATAGAACTAGTTTCTCCCTTGCTCTTTCTTTTTTTCTTTTTATTGTCTTTATTATTAAATCATAGCTGTGTACAATAGTGCAATCAAGGGAGGCGCACAGCCTACAGACACATGAAGAAATGCTCACCATCCTTAATCATCAGAGAAATGCAAATCCCTTGCTCTTTCTAAATACTGCATCGGCACCTGTGAGCGACCCCTAGCCTTTACCTAGCCTCTCTCTCTATCCAATCTTCTGGGGACTTGGGATTCTTTCAACCTTATCTTTTGGTATTTTTACATTTTACATACGCACCCTTGTTAGAAATCAATACAAACCTTCTGAAGAGGCGGAGAGAGACTGCATTTTTTCTCTGCCTTACTACTCAGCCTGAGATAATGTAAGCCTTTTTCAGGCATTCTCAGACTTTGTTTTAAACTGGCCTAAGTTATTTTTCTTCAGCTTGGTTTTCCCAGTCGACTTGCAAGCCAGGTCAGGATTCGTGTGCAACGACCCTAACATATATGTATATTGAAATCATTATTAGAATAGTGGCTAAAATTATTGAGTACTACATTCCAAGAAGTGTGATAAGCACATTTTAAACTTAAAATTCAGATTTTTAAATTAAATTTATATGTGAACATAATTTTAAAAATAAGTCACTGTCTTTTAAAAAAATGCTTAGTGATTTTTTGTTGTTGTTTGCTTAGTGTTCTGTGAACTTTTCGATAACTCAAGTCAAAATTATTTGTTAAATCTTCTTCCAAAACATTCACAGATTAGAAATAGTATCAATTACTTCTCATTGAAGAAAGTTCCCCCAAAGAACTCTGACTTGTTCCAAATAGGTCTGGTTGTTCTCTAGGCTTGTGTTATAGCTGCTAAGTGTTTGGATTTTCTCCCCTTTTCCTTCCCTTTCCATCTTTGTGTTAGATTCTCTCCTCTAGAATCCTGTGTGTTCTTTTACTGTGTGCTCACATTCTTTTTGATGGATTACATCCTCTTAAGAGAAGGTATCGGGAAAGCATAGTTGTGAGAACTTAACATATCTGAAGACATTTTTATTCTCCTTTTGGACTTAATTGATGATTTGATTTCACTTTTTTAAGTGGAAAATTATCTTATCTCATCTCATAATTTTATAGTGTCTAATATCTTCTGATTTCCAGTCTTGTTTCTGAGAAATCTGAAGGCATTCTGATTTTTTTTTTAATTTTATTGAATCATAATTATGTACATTGGTGCAATCACAGGGCACGATTCATATACATTCAGAAATATTTTGATCCTACTGTTACAGATATCCTTCATGGCATTTCCTTGATCACTACGAAACTTATTAAAGGTAGAG